>NDXZ01022309.1:0-29786 GCA_003055125.1 Paykullia maculata
AAGATTTGGCACAGCCAAATATAGCGCTCTTACTTGTTATCATTAAAAAAGGTTTGGTTTTTTTCTTAATTTTACTTATAAATACATTATACCCCAGCTTATGAAGTAAATTTCTATGGGTTAATTTAGAAACTGTTTTTTTTAAACGTTTTCGTACTTTACCTGCTTTTGAAAAGTCATTTTCGTTAAACCTTGTTGTACTAAACTTTGTTAATATATAACAATCCTATTATTTATAAAAGAAACAAGTTTCACACATACCTGAAAATTATAATTCCTCTAATCCCGAAATTCCCGAGTATTTTAGCAAAAGGCTTGATTTTTGTTTTGCTATTTTTGTAACGTTTCACTAAAAACCTTTATGTAAATCCCACATAAACATATTTACAAAGTCATACATTGTAATTGGACTGATTTCATTACTACTTATGTTATTACTCACAGTCCGCTAGAATTATCAAGTTTAACTTAGATTTTAATTAAGATGCTATTTTTGTCCTTATTGTCATTAATGTTGCCATATCGTTTTAAAAAACGACTTTTAACTTTTTTATTAGAAATTTTAAAATATTTTTATATACATATTTTTTATTTCTAAGGATAACAAGTAAGAGCGCTATATTCGGCAATACCGAATCTTTTATATCCTTCACTACGTTTTATATGTGTATATGTAAGTAAATTTTTTTTAAATTTCCCCCAATATAATCATTTTTCTGTTAAAAAACAAAACCAAAATATTCTTTTTTGCTTATATCTCGAAAAAAAATTTTTTTTGTTTTAATTTTATGGCTTGTTGTTCGATTACAAACTGTCTATATGCTGCAATCCACTGGTTGCTTAGACCAGGTCATCAGTAGACTTTGAAATTTATTACTTGAATAATCATTAAATTCTAATCATTATAAATCTATTAAATTTTTTTTTTGCTTAAAAATCGAAAAATTTGTTTTTTTAAATTCCGCAAAAGACATGTCTTACACACAAATGTAAAAAAAAAAAAAACTTATGAAAAACGAGGCAGTCGTCTTTTTTTGCTTATACCGCAGCCGGTTATTAATCGATCTTGCCAGTTTTCAATACCGATTTTGTCGAAAGAATTTCCAAAAGTTTGATACCACATACAACGCTGGGTGGCCTATGGGAGCTACGTAAACTTGATTTCAACATACACACGGACAGACGGACAGACGGACATGGCTAAATCGACTTCCCTATATATGAGGATTCCGAGTATATATACTTTATAGGGCCGCAAATTAAAATTGAAGAAACTACAAACGGAATGACAAACCTATATATACCCTTACCACATGTGTGTGTGTGTGAAGGGTATAAAAATTAAACAATCCCTATAAATTATATCCCGATGAAATAAAACTGAAAACAACAAGAGAAAGTGATATAATGTCCCGGATATTAGTGTGTATCCCATATAAAACTTTAAAAACTGCTCCAGTAGTTTTTCTGATTGTGCGAATTTCCAAATTATTCTTACTTTATAGTTAGTTGTAGCTACGTCAAGAGGATCTCTCAGGTTTTCTTGATATCGACATAGTTTTTCTGAAATTATTTTCTTAGCATTCTTAGTAGATTTTTAAAAAACTTAGATAAGAGATTACATTTTTCAATTTTTGTCAATCAGAAAAAAGGTGATTCAAATTTTAGTGAATGTAATAAGTGGATGTATATAGTCGTGGATATAAAATATGATATCCTTTGACAGCCCAGATGGTTTTTAATTGAGAAAGTACTAACAAAAACGGGAATCAAAAACTTCTACGCTATATTTGAAATGATAAAAGTTTGATCTTTAAAACAACTGAAGGAACCTTACAAAGTATTAATATTTTTGAAAAAAAATTTGGCTAAGCAAAATCTATTTAACAACGTATGAGGTTTAAGCAAAACTACCACTGTGTTACATGCACATAACAGACGACTAAGTAAGCTCTTCTCGTTATGCGTAAAGTTTTATGTAAATGGTGGAGGCTTAACTAATTATTATTACATTTTATTTAACACATTTTTGACACAAATTACACTTACTTTATTTGAATCATGCATTTTTATTAAGTTTTTCTAACGAGTTTTGGATTTTTTTTTAAATTTTCAATAAAAACACTAAAAGAAGACCAAGAAATTGCAAGTAAAGTTTCGTTTAAATGTTTTCTTGCGCAAAACCCTATAAATATAAGCTGCCTTTATGATCTTTTATCTTATAAGACATTTTTTAAAAAGCCGTCACTTTTCAAATTTTAAATAATATATATTTGTCAGTACTTAATACCAAATTATGTTACATTCATTTTTGTCTATTTTCCAGTTTTTCACTTGGCCTCTTTAAGCACCAATTAGTTGATAAAAACCATGTCAATCAGTTACTGACAGAGTCTTTTCTGTTGTCCCCGCTCATTATGTTATAAGGTGTAAAATTTCTCTTTCAATAATTTAACCAATGATCTTTTCTCTCTGTTTTCATTTAAGTTTAACTCCCATTGCTGTAACTTCAATAGTCTGCCCTAAGGGAGAACTAACCAAAATATATATCAACAAATAGCCCTGTTTTCCTCTAAGCCTTTTTTGTTATGGTATGTATGTATAATTAAATGATTTTTTTATTTATTTATATTTTGATGTATAAAAGTTTATTATAATTTCACACACAAACAAACAATCATATGTAAAAAACAATTTTTGTTTTTATAGATGCAAGTTTTTGTCTGTTAAATTTTAATCGTACAATTAAGCAAGACTGGTTGTGAGTGGATGAGTATAAGTAATAGCATGTGTTTGTTTTGTATATAAATGAATAACTGCAGCAGCAAGTGTTTGAGTCTGTGGTTGGTAAAATTGTTATAATTATTTTTATTTAAATAACGTAATTATCCAGTATTATGCCAAAATACAAGTATTATTTATTCATTTATATTTATTTATACACAAATGTGAGTATGTATTAATGCATTATGCATACATGCTTACATCAATACATACATAATAAATTCTCATTTAAATGTTTGTTTTGTTTGCAATTTTTTTTTTTGTATGTAGTAAAAATAATAATCAGAGAATAAAAGAATAAAATCGTTGTTCGAAAATAAAAACAAAAAAGAAGTGTAAAATATTCCTTTTAAAAGCGCAGTGAAAGTTATTTTAGCACCTGGCCGGAGTGAGTTTACAAACGTACACGTAAATGAAAAAAAGATTAGCAAAGTGGGGAATACAGTAGTGGTAGTCAACTGCCTTATCATTTAATACAAAGTTGTCAGTATTCACCACGTGTTTTCGTACTTATCCTATAAGTATACTTAGGATTATTAGACAAGTTATGATATTAAGTAAACATCAGTTGAGTTTTAATGGCAGAATCTTTAGCAAATTTTAAAGAAAATTTTTCAGAAGTTTATATATTTTTATAAATTAAAAAAGTGTCTAAACTCTTTTTTAATTTTTTTTCACTTTATTCATTTTTGATTTATTCTTAACTTGTGCAAAATTGACCGCAATCAGTTATTAATTCATTTTCAATTTTTCAATATATTACCGTAAGGTTTATGGAAACTTTCAAAACACTTTTTGTTGAGTTAAATAAAAACCGAATTTTATTTCTTTATTTAACGGTTTAAGGCAATGAAAAGGACTATTGTGAATACTAAGTTATATGTATATGTTTGTAACGGCTACAAAACCAGATGTTACCTACAACTTGACAAACACAGTTTATAAATTTAACCCAGACATTATTACTATTATTTGGGTATGAGTTAGATAAAGTAAATGCAAATGTTTGTTACATTTTAAATTATTTAAATATTAAGGGCAAATTAAATAATTAATTACTATTCATGGCCACAGACAGAAAAGGCTTCAAAATGTCTAAATACTAGACAATTGTTACTGACACTTTTTAATCCTGGTTCATGTAAATGTAAGGAGCTTAATCATTTTATTGTCTTTCTTGTTTAAACAAATAAAATTCCTAGAAAATAAAGATATTTATAACTTAAAAAACTGTTTTTAATTTTTAAAAACAAGCTGGTGAGTAATTTTTGTAAAAAAATTCATTATTATTAACAAAAATATACGATAATTAAAATAAGAGTATTAATACAGTTTGGTATTAAAAAGCTGTTTAATTAGTTAAGTAGATCGATCGGCTTCTTTTTTTACCAAAAATCTTGCATTGCCTTTGCTCATAGTCGTATGATTAATACAGAATTCATGTGAAAAACTAATATTACTCATACGCTTAGAAGTTTTTAATTTAACTCTTACGAATAAAATGTTAAGTCGAATAACAAAATTTGTCTACCTCTAAATTAGTGCATCACACCCAAATGTTCTTAATAAATTAGCATAGGAAATAATGTTATAAAACATTTTGTAACTTTTGAAATTGTGTAAAACTTTAAAAGAAAAAAATGTTCCTGCTGTTCTGCATACACACACAAACGCAAGTATTTTTCCGCATAGACACGAGCACCTGTAAACAATAAGTTAAAATTTAGAATGTAATGCTAGGCTGTGCTGAATTCAAAATACCCTTCACCCGCAACATTTTTTTTTTTAACTTTTCATTTTATACCATAAATCAATCGAAATTTTGTCGACAAAATTCTTTGACAATTTTTAGGATTTTATGAAAAAATTTTATAATAAGTTTTCTTTGCATTTGACCTATAAATCTGGAAAAATAAAATTCTAGTAAACATTATTTAAGAATAAAGTTATAAATATAAATTTTTCTCAACTTTTTCAATTTCTAAAGGTATTAAAGATTACATACGTTTTTGGAAGATGTTATTCGTATTTTTTGCTTAGAGAAATATAAAAATAAGTGGATAAATAGTCCTGCTTGAAAACCGCATATGGTATATATTGTACTATCTCATAGCAATACAAACAGTCACTTGGTTGCCAATTTTGGACTTAAGTCTTCGCACGAGCAATTCGTCATCCAGCTGAATGTCAAAAAAACATTAGAAAGAAACCTAAAGGAGGGACTTGTTCCTCAGTTAAGATCTTCATATATCTCTTGAATATCCTGCAGACAGTTTGTTAGTTGTAATGAGTGTCACTTGTCAAGAATCTTCTGCAAAAGAAGATTAGTTTTATTGTGCACAAAGCCTAAGGGTATTGAACATGTCCTGTGTTTATTTCAGTACACAGCTTAAAAATTTGATTCAACTTAGTTCTTGGAATTAACACCCTTTGAAAAATCTGTTAACAAAGTTTTTACTCTCCATGAGACAGATGGAATCAGATTACATAAGAATATTTTTAATCTAAATTTAAATAAGACTATAACATTTTCTTAGAAAAACAAACTTTAAAACTATAAAATAATAATAATATTATAATACATTAAGGAAAAGATAAAAGAAAAAACCATTTTTGTTCTCGTTTTTGTTGAGAAGTCTTTTTTTCTCATACAAGTTTCTTAACATTTGACATTTAAAAAAAGGATTTGATTAAAAATCAGCATTTATTTGAGGTTAAATTTTTGTATTTGCTGTACAATTAATGCAATTTTGCTGAATCGTTATTTATATTTTTTTAATGTTGATTCATAGAAGACGTCTACGAAGTGCAAGACTTAAAAAGTGATTCTTACGGTTTTAAGCAATTCTTTTCGGCTGGCGTAGGGTAAAAATAGTACACTTTTACACTATTTAGGGTAAAGCTATATACACCTACAATTACTTTGTAAATGAAAAGCAAAATTTAATTTTAAAGTAGAAACAGTGGGACAAATGGTAATTAGATAGAATTCAAATTTTCAAACATAACTAAAAAAAAAATCTAGAAAAATAAACATTATATTTAATCAATGGAATGTTTTAAATAAATTTACAGATCTTTCCAAAAGTACATGGGGACTTTTTAAGGTTTTATTATCACAATTTTTTTTTGAATTCTAAGATCACTGTTACTTGCTAGACACCTAAGCAACTGGTTATTTTAATGTATATGTATATTCTCTAAGTGTATACATATATATATGCATATAAATATGTGCTTACGCACTTACTCTTTTCCATAGTTTGTACGTATGTATGTATGTATTCCAATGTGTTATCATTTACTGAACTTCCGATCTAATTGTATGTTCATGTAAATTCATGTTAAACTATTGTTTTAACATTTTTATTATTTTTTTGCTCTCCCCTTTAAATACTCAATCTCATCCCTGTAATTAGTTTTTGTTTTGTTTTTCTTGTTGCTTTAATTTTTATTGTTGGTCGGTTGTAGTTGGTTGGCTTGTCGGTTGTTTGTATCCCCCCTTGACCCCCAGAGGTAAAAAAAATCTAATTGTGCATGTTTCACTTAATTGTTCTTAAATATTTTTGTATGTCCTAAACACAACAACAACAAATCTATTACGTGTTTGGGTGTAAACTCTGTGCCAGAGATAAAGTGTTATAAAGGATTTAACTGTATTGCATAAAGGCGAAGGTAAGTTTTATTATTTCTTTTACTTTTAGTGGTTGCAAAATAATGAATTTTATAAAAAAAAATGTGCTGCAAAAGTTTGGTAAATAAATTAGGAAGTAGAATTTTAAATTAATTTTCTACAATTGCTTTTTAATTCAATGAAACATGGCAAAACTGAATTATTACTTTACAAAAAGGGGAGCCAATTAAGGCCTTGGCAGGCAGCAGATGTTTGAGATTTTTATAAAAATTTTAAAGGTTAAATTAATAAATCTTTTTTTAAAACAATTATGCAAATGAACATTGCTGTGACGAATTTTATTAAGTCTTCAGCAATAATTTTAGTTTTAAAGCAAAACTAGAAATGATTTTATTAGTTAAAGCTTACAAATAGTTTTGGTAGAAGGTATATAAAAATATTAAAGTTCAACATCTATAGTTTAAAGCTTTAAAAAAAAGGATTGAATATGTTTTTTGTGCGTCGCATTAGAAGATAAATATTTAAAGTTTTGATAACCGGTTGTTTAAATGTTGATATTAAAGCCGTACGTATCTACTTTGTGAAAAGATTAGGAACTTAATTTTGGTATTTTAAAAAAAAAAAATTTTTTTAATTCTTCAACTTTTCTAGAGGAGAAACTCCTTTAATGTCTATGTTCCTTCGTAGTAAAAAGCTGGTGAAAGAACCAAAATCAATGTTTTTAAACATCAAATAAAGCCTTAGAAAATTAATTAATAATTTGTTAAACCAGAATTTTAAAACCGTATATCAGAAACCCTAAATAAAGAGAAAGATTTATAAACTGACTATAAAAATCAAACATCTATTTGCCGCTTCTAACATTATTTATGTTCTTTTATTGGTTAAGAAAATGATTTAAATTATTATGAGTTCACTTAAAAACTAAGTTTATTGCAAAGAAATACTTGTAATAAGTTTTTTAAAGGAGGCAAATTTGTCTTTTACTATATTTTCGAAATCAATTTAATTCAATAACCGATTAAAGGTTAAAAATCAGTTCTGGTTGGCTTTTAAATTATTAATGCCCCTAAAAATAAAAAAAAAAGTTTCTTTAGTTGCTACAAAACACCACTTTCTCTTTGTTACAACTACTTTTTTACACCCAAGAGATTATGTTTAAATAAATAAATAAATAATTTAATCAAAATTTTATGCATTTCAATGTAGTCACACTAACACATACATACACATATGAATAAGCGTATAAATGTTTTAACAAAATGCCGTTTTTTAAGTGGTAAATTATTTTACAACTTATACGTAATTGTTCTATGGGTCTCAGTCTCTCTTCCTCTCTCTCTCGCTCTGATTTTATTTATTTGCTACGGTTCTACAATATTTTATCATTTTTTATATGATAAATATTTACATATATTTTTTTCATACAAAAGTCTGTATACAAAAGTGTATACATATGTATGTGCGTGTGTTGGTTGGTTATTGCATTTATGAATAATACAATGAGTGAATGTCCTTTATGAAATACTCATTAAATTTAAGCTACATATATACATATATTTATAAAAAGACAAACACAGACACCAATTTTTTACTGGAGGGTTATCATAAAAAAAAAACACCGACATACAGGTAACTGAAGTTTTTCTCCATTTGTTTGCGGCACTTCTTTATTTTTTGAACATGTTTATTTACCAGGACCTTTTGCGGAGCCAAAAAATACACGGCCAAAAGTTAAGAGATATATCAAAATATAATTTTAAATGCAAGTTTAAAAAAACCAAGAAAAAATAAGGATAGAAAATTCTTTTTAGCAGCTTTAAAAACTAACGTTTTTTTTAATAACAAACATTAAAAATATTTTTTTCAATTTTGCATTAATTCTTAATCTCCCTTGTTCGTTTTTGCTTCATTTGTTTCTCCATATTCTCTCAGTGCATTTTTTTTATGTATATATGGTCGCCTCAAAGCTTGTGGAAATACAAAAAAATTACTTGATATTAATTGCCAGTAGATGAATGTAATTAAAAAGAAATGCTTTACAGACGCACAGAAAAAGCAAAACGATTAAAGATGAAAAAAAAGTACAAAACTCAGAACAAGAGGTGTGTGTCCATGCTAAGGACATTCAACAACAAAGAGCCACCATCAAAGTAAAGAGTATTAAATATAAGAGCAATGTAATTGTAGCTTTAATTAATTAATTTTTCTTTTTTGTTGCACTTTTTATAACACAATTTAAATGAAAAGATTGTTATAGAAATTTAAATTTAATTTCTAAATTTTATCGACGTTTTTCCTTTAGCACTTAGTTTGATATTTTATTATTATTTAGTTTGATATATTATTATTATTTAGTTTGATATACAAATATTTATCTCTTTCAAATTTTGAATTCAAATTGTTTGACATGTGTAAATTTAGTCATAATTCATCTTTCATTGTATGAAAAAATGTTGTTTGCAAGTTTTTCTATCATTTTATTTTTTAAGTCTGGAAACTTGCAACATTGAGTTGGTGTGTGTGTGTGTGTACTCTCTGAGTACCTGGTAGTTTTTGTTTGACTTAAGCTTGAGCTAAAGCATGATATCGTGTTTTGATATTATTTATCTTAATTTGGCAAACATCTGATCTAAACCATTTAAATTAAGTCTCTTTAAGAGCAGCAAATCTTTTATAGTCCAAATAATATTGCTTTACATAGTGCAGCCATGTGTTTTGTTATTATATTATTTTTCCTAAATAAATAACAAAAATTTTCTTCTGCAGGGTATTTATTTGAAATCAAATACTCATTT
Source organism: Paykullia maculata (assembly GCA_003055125.1). NCBI lineage: Eukaryota > Metazoa > Arthropoda > Insecta > Diptera > Rhinophoridae > Paykullia > Paykullia maculata. The sequence continues at coordinate 9,217 of NDXZ01022309.1, forward strand.
ATACCCACTTGCATTGATAATGATATTTGACTAAGAGCTCTTTATAACCCTTATGATGGATATTAGAATCATGATTATAATAATAATGGCGACGACAATGTACCAGATAATCACAAAGTCAATGTTGATACATTGTAATTTATTTGCAATAGTTAAGGGCAATCAAATCGAGTGGCATTATAAGCTGTAAAGAACTTTTTAATTTTAGTAAAGACAACAAAAATATCTACTTTGTTATGTGAAAAAAAATTTTAAAACTAACAAATTACAAGGAAATATTCTTTTAACAATTAATTCAAATAATAAAAACAAAAATATTAATATTTTATTTTATCCTATATAAAGGAAGTTTATGAAAAATTAATTTGAAATTAAAATTTTTATATATGCTGTAATACATAGGTCATTTAAAATTCACCTTAACCACTTTTATAACTCTTCTCTATCAATACCTTAACACATATACTTACACACTAAACTTTGTCTCTGCATAATCATAAAAACTATATATAAATGTCTGTGCATTTAAATGCTATTGAAGTTTGTGCGAATAAACACAGACATCTAAAAGTAAAGGAGAGCAGTTTCCAAAAGTGCATTGAATACTAAAGAAATTGATTAATCGTGTGGAAATAATGTTTATGCATTTTGTCATAGTTAACACTTTTGGTTTTTTCTTCATACATTTTGTAAGGACAATTCAGTACAACTTTAACAATAAAGGAATGGCAAATTGTTGGGTCCACCTTTGGTTGAATGTTACTTTGTAGAAACTTTAAATAAATTGATTTAACAGTTAGTACATTTTAAATTATATATGTAAATATTTTCTAATAAAACACTTGTAAGTTTAAAAAAATTTTTGCAAACAATTTTATTTTTTTAGAAAATCCATATGACAATAGGAAAAAAGTAAAAATTCTTTGTAAAAAAGCAATTTTCCGAAAACAAATAAAAAAATAATTTTTACTTAGATGAAAGACTCTAGCGATAAGAATTAAGTTGATTTATGAGACCAAAAAGGTTTTTTACACTTTAAGGGTTTAGTCTTAAAGATCGCACTATATGAATTGTTGGAATTTCATTACACGAGCTTGGGGTATTTATGGATTTCCAGGGGGATGCTGCAAGACCTCGTTTTTCCTCTTAATTCTACTCCATATTTAATATATATTTTTTATGGCGTTCAATGTCTAACTTTGAGTCCTAGCAGACATTGCGGCCAAGAGTCAAAATATCAATTTCAATTCAATTCAACAAATTTTATTGTATATAAATGCATTTCTGATCATGTTACTTTATCGTTAGTAATGGATGCTATAAGTATTAAGGAGAGAGAGAGTTTCTTGATGTTCTGGGCATGAAAATAAATTATGATGTCAAAAAAGAGCTTTTTCTGAGATACGATTTTTAAAATCTTTTAAATGTGGACAATTTTTCACTCCGTCTGAACTTTTAATTATTTCTAGGTTAGGTTAGGTTAGGTTGAACAGGCAGCTGCTTAATTATTTCTAACGCATACACGTTTATTAATTCACTGGACCATCATTGCAATGTTGTTGTTCTATCAATATTACAATCAAATGTCCTCTCATGAGATTATGAAAAGAATTCTCAACGCAAAATACCTCATCCATTTGTAATCAACTTGCCAGTGGAACGTACTATGTCGTCTTTCCTGTCCTGTTCACAAAAACCACCCCCTCTAACCCCTTTATATAATCTGTTTTTCTAATCTTTACACAATGCTTTTAATGAATAAGTACCATTCATATGATGCTTAATAATTGTTTCATAAAAGCAATATTATTCTTTCATTATTATTCCGATTATTGATATACAAGTTTTCTTGAACTTAAATCATAAATTTTAATTAAAAGTAAAGGGTTTTCCATTAGCGACATAACAATTTTATCTTTTAATAAACCACAGAAATATTTGAGATATTGAGTTCAAATTTATTGTGGGTGTATTGCAAGCATTACATTTTATGAATAAATTTTTTCGTTTTTGGTCATATGACCACCACGAGCCCGTTTACAGCGGTCGATTTTCCACCACTCTGGCACACATTTCGACCGGAACATTGGCAATTTCGCATTGGATGTTGTCTATGAGCTTGTCTAAAGTTGCTGGGTTGTTGGCATAGACCTGTGACTTGATAAAACCCCATAAAAAGAAATCCAATGGCGTTAGATCGCATGAACGAGGCAGCCATTCGACCGGACCGTTTCTCGAGATAACACGTTCACCGAACTTGCTTTTCAATAAATCGATTGTGGCGTGTGCTGTGTGGCTAGTGGCACCGTCTTGTTGAAACCACATATCGTTGATGTCAAGTTCATCCAATTCTGGCCACAAATAATCTTCCAACATGGCACGATCGCGCTCTCCATTGACAGCAACATGACGGTCGTTTTTATCCACGAAAAAATACGGCCCAATCACACCTTCGCCATGAAAACTGCACCAAACAGTAACTTTTTGCGGGTGCAACAGTGTCACAAGAAGCATTTGTGGGCTTGTTGCTGACCAATAACGCATATTTTGCTTATTAACAAAGCTATTGAGCCAGAAATGAGCTTCATCGCTGATGATGATTTTTCGATGAAATTCGGTAGTAATTTTTAATAATTCCCAAACGTTGCTGGTTCGTGAACTTTACCATGATGAAAATGTTGACTTTAACTAACGTTTTGACATTGACAGTTGATTAAAAAGTTTAAGGGTCCGTTCATATAAAGATACGAAATTTGTTTTGTACTTAATGGAAAATCCTTTAGTTATACATTTTTATTCTTTCTTTAAAAGTTCCTTAGTTGACTTTAGCTTCTAGAAAAATTAATCAATAACTCTTTACGACGCCGGCTGATACTTGAATTGACAACCTCATTTTAAACAAATCTTTTTACTGACTCACATTACAAAAAAAAAAAGGTTAAATGCAATTATAAAATAATACAGGGATTGCAAAATTATCATATAAAAAATATATCATTAATTTTTATTTTCATATTAATATTATTTTATTTAAACATAAATAAGCTTAACTCATTTTTTAATACACATGTAACAAATTAAAAAACACTTTGTTTATTTTTCTCTCTCTCTCCCTCTCTTTGCCTATCTCCCTAATGATTAACAAAACATACCTTTAATTACATATGTACATATGAACATTAAGTAAATTAAACACTGTTAAATTAGACATACATACGATGAAAAGTGTAAAATAAATTATAAGGCGGGGGGCTTAAGGTAAAATTCTATGATGCATATATAAGTGTATGTAAGATGTTAAGTATAAATTAGTGCTTGCAAATATATTTATGTGTTTATGGAAGTGTAAAAACCAGGTCGTAATTCTTAACTTTGTATTAGTTTGCTGTAGTTGTTGGTTCAGTTGACTTTACTGCTTGGCTGCCGTAACAATTTTCTGTTACTTTTTTTCTTCTTGGTTCTAGAAGAAACATCAATGTCATCAATTAGTTGCTCTTTAATAAAATTTTTACAAATTACTTTCCATTTGCTGCTTTTTTTTTTTGTGTAGCTCAGGAACTGGCAATTATGAAGACAGTGGTTGTTGGCAAGTTTACTAAGATTTTTATTTTTACACAATAATTAATTTTTTTTTTAATATTTTTTATAGGATTATTTTTCAAACAAATTTTTTATTTGCCAATAATCAAAAATAGAAAGTTTTTTTAGAAAAGCTTTTATTTATTTTTATAATTAAACTAGCTTTTAACCCACTACTTCGTAAGCGCACTTTTCAAAATGTATTTAATCTTAAAGTTCTTATATTTGAAAGTGTTAATGCATTTCACTCAGCTAATATCATATGGATAACTGAATTTTTTAATAAAATAACATTCTTAAAATATAATAACTTTAAGCCAAAATAAAAATCATTTATAATTTTTATATACAAATTTGCAACTTTTATTTGTCTAGATTATTTTATCTACAAAAATTAAAAAAAAATATTAGGACATAGTTTGGCACTACTTAATTTTGTTTTGTTTTATTTTCATGTATCTGGGTTTGCTGGTAGAAATAACAAACTTCCATGTCGTCACCCTATATTATAACGTATCTTAATCTGGATAGCTAATTTTACATTTTATAAACAATAAGCCCAAAAAAATGGAATAAAACTATTAAATTTAAAAAGGTAAGCTGTTAGCCACAATAAATATGTTTTTCTCTACGTGGATTTATATCCCTAACTCCACATTTCTGGGTTTATAAATGCAAAAAAAGATCATAAAAATGTAAAAAGTACCTTTTTTCCCTCTTACATATGGTCTCATATCTCATTATGGGCCAACAGTTCCATAAATCATATTTTTTGATTCGTGGGTAAAGAATTGTTAAAAAGTACTATAAAAGCTGATTGAATAACTTTTTGCCCTATTATATGATTTTCTAGTTCAATAAGAATCAATTGGCCCTAATTTTCTATTTTCAGACTTATAAACTCAAAAAAAGTACCGTTAATGTTAAAAAGTATTTCTTCGCCCCGCCCCCTATATCATTTTTTTTTTCTTAATTAAAAGCGATATGCGTTAATTTTGCGTTTCCAGACTCATAAACTCAAAAAATGTACAAAGTACTTTTTAGCCCCCTTTATGATTTTTTAGCCATATTAGCAACAAAAGTCCCAAATTTTACGTTTCTAGACTCATAAGCTCAAAAAATGTAAAAAAGTACCCAAAAAGATACTAATTTTTAATCTAAAGGAATCCGTATTTTAAACTGTATCTAAATTGGCTCTGTAATTTACTATGAAACACATTTTCCCGGTTTTTCCCCTTCTTGGTACTTTTTTGGTCCCGTTCTAGTATCTAAATTTTTTTCTTAAATAGTTATCTAAGTAGTAGTAGAAGCTGAATTGAACCCTTTCATGTATTCTATCAAAATTCAAAAAATATTTTTTTTTAAAAAAGTACCAAAAATCAATACCATTTTTATCCCTATATGTTCGAATTTAAAAAAAATACTAAAAAAAAAATATTCATATTTTATAATGCTTTTTAAACTTTGTTTCTATCTTGTTTGGTTTAGAAGATAGAAGGTTACCGATTTTTTCCCTTTTTTACCCCCTAAATATTTGAATTTAAAAAAATCCCTTCATAGTGGATCTGTATAACGGGAGAGGAACCCACAGTTCAAATTGCAAGTCTCTAGCTCTATCCGTTTGGGCTGGGCGATGATGAATCAGTTAGTTAATCAATAACTAACGTTACTCTTTTAGGTATTTAGATGAAAAGTGGGCGTGGCATCAAAAATTTCCAAAACTTTGTTAGCCTATTGTTCCTTCGAGACTATTAGTAACATGCTGAAAAAATTTTAAAAAAATCGGTCCAACGGTGTGACCAGCTATAAAATACAAACATACATACAAACAAATTTTTTTCATCTTTATCTTTAGATTTTATATAATTTTTTTTTATTTAGTTTTCGGTCAATAGAATTTCCTTAAAAAAAATCATCAAAAATTTATTTTTATAGAAAATACACTACAAATATCTGTATCTTTTAAGAAAATCTATTAAAATTTTTCTAATACGATTTTTTAAAAAAAATGTACTTTAAAATTGTTTATCAAAGAAAACCTTTAAAACTTTTTCTTTTTGGAAAAATTTTCTTAAGTTTTTCTTAACAAAAACGATTATTAAATTTTCTTTTTATAGATAGTTTCTTGATCGTCCCTAAATTTATTAATAAATAAACCTTGACAACTTCTAAAATATTTTTTTTGAAAATATTTATAAAATTTTCTATTTTTAAAAAATTCGAAGTCTTCGTTAAAAGAAAATATTTAAATAACGTTGTCGCCTTTTTGAATAACATTCTTATTACTTTTATAAGAAAATCGTTTGATAACATTTTTTTTCAAATATTTGTTAAAAAGTTTCTCTTGATAGACAATTATTAATATAATATCCATAGGTTTTTTTCTTACTGCCTGGCCCACAAAATGCGATTGATATTTATTCGAAAGATAATATCGTTTGCATTTTGTCGGCCAGGCAGTAAAAAATTATTATTTTCAGTTTATTATACCCTTCACCTAAGGTGATAAGGGTATATATAAGTTTGTCATTCCGTTTGTAATTTCTACAATATTCATTTGCGACCCCATTAAGTATTTATATTCTGAATCCTTATATATAGGGAAGTCGATTTAGCCACGTCCGTCTGTCCGTCCGTCTGTCTGTTGAAATCAAGTTTTCTCAGCCCTCCCGATGTTGTACGGCCGCGTTATTGGTATCCAACAATGAGAAATAAGACATGCCTTTTGAGAAATAAAAAAATTTTTCGAGATATCGGTAAAAAAAATGTCGTTTTTTTTACGAAAATACACGTAGTGAAGGGTATATAAGATTTGGCACCGCCAAATATAGCGCTCTTACTTGTTTTATTTAATTTTATTTTTTTTTTGGAAAACTTCAAATAAAATAAAATAATGTAAGATTTCAAAAAAAAATCATGTTTTCAATAATTTTTGTTTAACCTTTAAGTACATAGGATAAATCAATATGTTTATGGATCAGCCAAAAAGAGAAATAGGCTTTACTGTTTTCTGGCATAAAAACATATATTTTAAAAAAAAAACTTCTTGACCACTTTTTAATATAAGTTTTAACTTAAAATAAATTTTCAAAAAGAAATCTAGTGGCTTTAAATCACACGTATATGGGGTCAGTTTTGATCACTAAAACGAAAGAGCAAGCGACTGGGAAATATCAAGATAATTTGCTAGTCTGTTAATCATATGGCTTAGTCACATCAATGTTGTTCAATTTAGGTAAAATATAATATATTTTTATATTGCAAGAGCGAGCCCCAGTAACAGGTACTCCGGGAAAATTTAACTTTCTAAGAAATATGGTTTTGTATTGATTGAAGTATTTATTCTGCCCAAACCACTGTCCATTAGTATGGGTGATTGTATGTGCATTTCAACAATTCATACGTTTCGTTTAACAATAAATTTGCGGTTGAATGCAACTCAACTAGTATGTTCACGTACTTTTTTTTTTCATTTTACATCATCATCTTTGTTTTCAATGCCGCTTGTTCATCTTCTTTTTGCCATCTCTCAATTTGTTTTTTTTTTTTTAATTTTAACCAAAAAACCACAAAGTGGTGACTTAACACGGTTTTCACTCTTACTCCAAGATGGTTACCTTGATATGACATCTTTTGCGCCCTGTTGTTGCCTGGTTGTTTGATGTAATAACATTTACATGCGGGTATACGGCATAACTGTTATAGGGCACATAATTATTCTGATAGGCATTACAATGTGGATACAAGGTTAACTTGTGGTAACTTGTCCTTTTACGAAATTTTACAAAAGTTGATGGTGGGCTAAGGCACCAACTTATCTTTTTCAGTTTCTTTTTTTTTTCTTTCTTTCTCTCACTCTGGTTTCTGTTTCTTTTTCTCACCTAAAGTGTGGAAAATCCTAGAATGTAGTGGCATATTAGTGATAGCAACATATGTACAAAACAGTAGCATGCGACGTAAGTATAACAAACGCTAAGACAAGATACACACACACACACACCCACACACAGAAGGTGAGCTTGACAGACACATGTAAAGAATTATATTTAAACAAAGTATTTTGAATAAAATGCAAAAAAAAAAGACGAAAAGTTAATTACAAAATAAATTGTTTTGTATCGTAGCTAATGTCACATTCTGAAATGGAGCACGGGGGCAACACCTTTACAAAGAAGGTGTTAAAGGTAGGAACACTTTAAGATAAACCTTCTTTATTTTTTTCAAAAGGTATTTGCAACCAAAAATACTTTAAATATATTTGTTTACCTTGTAATTACATATTTTTGTCAGCATTTTTTATTTAAGTTTCACTATTTTAAGTCTTTGCTGTTAAAATGATATTTTTTGTTAAAATCATAATATGATTCTAATGGTTTGCCCCTAAAAAATTACTTAAATTTAAATAAGTTAAACTTTATTTGAAAAAAATATGTCCGAAGTTTTATATATCACCTATTGGCCTCCTCTTTTTCTCTCACTTTTTTTTAAAATTTGACAATAAAACAAAACTTTTTTTATAAAGGAGGCGGCCCGCAGAGGTGTACTTTGCCTGACGGGCAAAACATGAAACCTGGCAACCAAAAAGGACATAAGTATAATAATATTGAGCAAATACTAAGACGATCCACGTATCAGGGTTTCTGATCGCATACAAAGTAATTATAACATCATAATTCGAAAAAGGAGCCAATGGACGAATTAAACTGAGTTGCACCAAGATGCTGATCAATTTTCGTTGGCGGTACCAAAAGACCAAACGGTGCAGATTTTTTAAGACAAGTTATAGGTTTTCAGAGCATGTACTATGCGATTGCCCAGCACTAATGGCACGCAGATTTAACTACTTTGGGGGACAGATATTGATCCCGATGGAGATATACGGTATCTCACCTAAAAAAACAATTGATTTATTCGTAGCTTACACCTCTCCGGGTAACACAAAAGGCTGCCTTAAAGATCTTTAAGGCTGTGGTACTTTAGGCCTATTCGAATTATAATAATTAAAATAATAAATTTATTAATGAATTTTATTCTGGCTTAAAATTCTTATATATTTTGAAAGTGTGATATGTTGAAAATGTTATTATTTCATTTAAAAATTTAGTTTTACCATATGAAATTAGCCGAGTGGAATGCATTTTCGAAACCAGCTACGATTTCATCGTCAGTAAAACTAAATTTTTAAATGAAATAATAACATTTTCAACATATCACACTTTCAAAAAATATAAGAATTTTAAGCCAGAATAAAATTCATTAATAAATTTATAATAAATAAGTTCAATAAAGAATATGAAAATATAATAATTAAAATAATAGTAACAAGTAAGAACGCTATATTCGACTGTGCCAAATCCTATATATCTTTCACTACGTGTATGTATGTACGTATGTATTTACATGTCCGAAAGGTATTTAAAGTCTTTGAAAACTTGATTTTTTGTGAGATTAATTTTAATCCGTATAGATGTTTCGCTTATATCTTTGCTGCTTCTGGGACAATTAGTAAATTTTTTCAAATTTCTTACCAACAAATAAAATAATTTTTGTGTAAAAAAATAAATTTTACTTATATCTCGTTAATTGATCAATAATAAATTAATCGGATTTTGGTGACTTGCAATAGCTAGAATGTCGGGGAAATTTCTGATTGTTTGATACCAGTAACGGGTTCGTAAAACATCGGGAGGCTAAGAAAAGTTGGTTTCAACGGACGGACATGGCTAAATCGACTTCCCTATATATATTCAGAATAAATATAATTTATGGGATCGCAAATAAATGTTGTAAAAATTACAAACGGAATGACAAACCTATACATACCCTTGCTAAATGTGGTAGAGGGTATATAAAGAAAAAACTGGGTAATGGCTCGCTCTTACTCAACAACATACTTTTCAATGAGTCTGCATTACAAAAAAGTAGTTTTGTAATAACAAGTTTATTTTGTGAAACGTAATAATTTATTTGTCAGGGATCTAATAAGAAATAAAAGCTGCATAGACTTTGGCTGGAAAAATTGTTAGGAGCCACTTAAATTAGTTAATATGATTCTCATTTGGGTTAACATACTTTAAGAATAAGCAATTGTATTTTCGACGAATGTTTATGAATTTATGGAACCGACTCTAAAGGTTTTTCCTAAGTATTTCTGTAAAACGTAACATACATTCTTGATAATGAGTTCTGTAAGCCCATACAATCAATTTGATATTTAAGTTAATAAAAGAAAGTAGTTATATAATATTATAAAAGTAATGACTTATTTAATTCGTGATTTGTTATTTGGTGGGCTGCTTTATTCATTATTATTAAGTAGTTTCTTAATGATATTAAAGTAATGACTTCACAAAATCCCTTCTTGTAAGCGAGAGTTGTAATGACTTATTTAAGTCCCTATTTGTAAGGAAGCGGGGTAAGTACTTGCCTCCAACGATATCGCCGTGTAAAAGTAATGGGTTTAAATGCCAAAAGTGCAACTACTGTATTTTTATCATTTTAACCCAATACAAAGCAAAAAAAAAAAAGCTCAAAATGTTCTAAACTGCTTATGATTTATTCGCATTGACGTAAGATTTCAGAAAACGCATATCTTTAATCGCATAATCTTGGTGAACAGTTAACATTAGAATTTCGCAATATGATTAGATTTTAAAATCGTTGCTGCAATAAATCGATTGTTTTATAAAACCACAATTGTATAGATAACTACCGTGTAGTTAAAGCCACAAGAATGTTGCTGTTCACAATGACTTTATTTTAAGCTTCCAATCACGCTGCCTAACTAAAATCTGTACCTGACATTTTCTAGTTAATGATGCATTTTTTTCATGAATCGCAAGCGGATTTCCGACCTATCTACGAAACTACGAAAAAGTGATTAAAGTGCGCTTTCTAGTGAAGATAATTAGGAAGCTGTCTTAGCATTAGTTTCCCTATTGCACAATCATAAAGCTTTTTTCTTCTGTTTTGCTCCCTATTTTTAAAGCTAAAAAAATTACACTGGTAAATATTGACGTTGCGACTTGCTAAAAAAAAGTAGTAAAGTAGTGTTTTTTTTTATTAAGACACCTTTTCTTTAAGCGTAAATAATATGTCGAGATACGTTACTTTTTGGCGAGTTTCTTTGATTATCTACTAATGTCACTTCGATATCTTTCTTAAAAATAAATACCTGGCAAAACGCTTGTCGTCAGTTGATTACGTTGTCGAATTAGGGTTACCATGATTTTTTCTGTCATATATGGATACTTATGAATTTTAGACAAGTAACACAAAAAGTCGTTTAGCAAAGAAAAATCGGACGTTTTTTTTTAAAGGTCTCAATATTTTTTTTTAAGTTTTTTTTTAATTTTTGTTAGAAAAATATTTATTTCGACCGATTTTAAATCAGGTCGCACGTAGTACTAATTTGTTTCTTCAATTGCAACACTTTTACCACAGTCTGTTAGTCGCTTAGTGTGTGAATATTTCAATCAGACTAGATCGGTAATGAATTACATAACTCAAACACTAGTAACGATTAGAGATGAGCGATCCCGTGATTTATAAGGAACATCGTTACCAGTGAATGTGATTTTTAAATCGCTGTTATTTTAAACAGTGACTGTGTTCACAGTTTGTTATTTTTCACAGTTTGTTACTTTTTACAGTTTGTTATTATAATAATAATAATTTTAAAAGTTAAAATAAAATAAAAACCAATGTTCTCTTTATTTTTTATTTTTTAATAAAAAAAACAAAGTTCGACAAAGAAGTCAAACTTAAACAAAACAAAAAATTTTAATTCAATAGTAAACAAAGAAAGCAAAGTTAACACTATCAATGAGTTCAAAACAAATCCATATTTCACTTTTTTTTATTTAATTTTCTTTTTATTTAATTTACTATGACTTACAAATTTAAAATACGTACTTATTTACATATGTATGTACGAATGTTTTATTTTCATATACTAGTGTTTGCCTCGAAGATGGAAGCACTTTTACAACACCAACAAAAACATCAATCAATTTTATCCACTTCGTTTAGTGTGTTTAACGAAGCTTACGTGTTTGTTTGTTTATTTTTTGTTGTACCATTGCGAGCACCTCTCTAATAAAGTTTTTGTCTGCACTAACACATAATATAAAAAAGAACCAAAGAAACAGCAATAATATTTGTTGACTGTTATTGACTGCGGGAAAAAAAAGAGACAATAAAATTGCACAAGTACGAAAACGTTATTTCACAGAAAAAACAAAATAAATTGAAAATAACAACATCGCAGTTACCAGTTATTTAACATTTTTAGTCACTGTTGTTACAAGTGATTTTTAAGTCACAGTTAAAAAATAACAGGTATTGAAATATCGCTCATCTCTAGTAACGATATAGGGATGCAAAAAAGTTTACACAATTAAGATTATTGCAATCATATCCTATTGCCAGGTAGTTTAAATTTTAATTTCACGTAAATTATTAGATTCAAAATAATAAAAAAAACTTTACATCCTGCCTTTATCTTCTCATATTTATTGTGTAAATCTTAATGGCTAAAGTTCTTGACTTGCAACAAACTACCAGGCAGTTTTTTTCATTAATTTTCTTTTAACATTTTCTATGTTCTTTGTAAAGTGTTAGACACACATTTAATACATTTCGGGTAGAATAAACTCTCATACACCGATAAACAAGATTTCAAAAGAAACATTTTATTACAAACTAGCGACAAATTAAAAGAAATAAAAAAAATGAGTAATAAAAACTAACGCACTATTTCTTCTGTTTTTTTTTCCTCTTTTACATCAAATAAAAATTTTCTAGGGAAAACGTCATTACCACTACACATTTGAGTGCAAATATGTCAGTGTATGTGTGTGTGTTTAACATCCATTCACTAAAATTTCATTTCAACTATAAATGTGTTAATGAAAATTTAAAATTTTTATGAATGTTTACACACTTTTTCCTCATTGAAAGAGAGGCTTTTAATAACGCTTTAGTTTTTTCCTTTCTTTCATTCATTCACTCTAATTTGTCACACCCTAAAACTTTGCTACCACTTTAGAAACTTTGAATAGATTTTTAAAATTGCTTTGTACAAAGTTTTCCATTTATACGACGAAAAAAGTTGCGAAAAAAGTTGCAAAAAATTAAAAGAAAACAAAACAGTAAAAGAAATTCGCAAATTATTTAACAATTTTAAGAGACATTATTTTTTGCTTCTTTATTGTTAAAATGTTGCCTAAAGTTTCTAGGAAAATTAAAAAGCCAAAAAATTATTTTAATAAAATAACAGAAGTTGTTTGAAGTTAGAGTTGATTTCAGGGTAATTAGACTAGGATTTGTTAATACATTTAAATGGGTTGTTAAATAAAGATAAACTGAAAAATTATAATTAAATCAAATTCTTGTAAAGAAGGTATAAATTTCAGTTTCTAAATAGGTTCCGCCCACCAATACTGGCTCTGAAACTACTTTAAGGTGAAGGATATTCAGTTATTGTCCACAACTCCAATGTTTGGCCTCATCAAATCCTTGATGTTTTTTCATTTTGAGTCCAGAAAAGCATCAGATAAAAATTGATTGTCAGAGAATTGTTCCATTATTTAAAAGTTTACTGAGTTTAGGATATAAAAATTTGTTCACTTTTTTTTAAAGCAATTTTTTACTTTTTCGTCATATAGACGATACTTAAGGCTTCAATCTAGGATATGTTTTTTAATTAAAATTAAACCATAACAAAATAACAAATGCAAGTTCCACGTAATACAACTTGGTAGCCAAGTTGTTACAAGTAAAGGGTGATTTTATAGCAACTTTCTTTCATGCTCAGTTTGGTCTATATTTTAACCATGAACCGACTTACTAACGAACAACGATTGCAGATTATTGAATTTTATTATTAAAATTTGTGCATCATGCACTTCTTCTACTTTATGGTCAGTTTGGGCGACTTTCTGAGGCGGATAAATTTCGTACCAAATTTACATTATTGGACATTAAACCAGCAACACGCATACGTAGGGTGCGGACAGAGGAAAATATCGCAGCTTTTTTCGCCACTGTTGTTGATGACCGTGAATTATCGATTCAGCGCCGTGCAATGATTACAATTTTTTTTTTGCTCTTAATGGAAGAGCTGCAGCCGTATTCTGTAATTCGCTAAAGCTAAATCTCCATCGCTAAAAATCTATAAAGTTGATTTAGCGATTTTTGGCTACGAATGCATTGCTAAATTTGGCAATGCCATAAAAATTGAATTCGCCCCAATTTTAGCGTTGAATGTCATCACTAAAATGTTTAAATTTTGTATTCTCTAACGAATTTTAGCGATCGAGATTTAGCTTTAGCTAAGCGAATTACAGAATACGGCTATTGGACTTGGCTGACATTTAGTTTTAGCAAGACGGCACCGCATGTCATACAGCAAGCGAAACAATGGCCCAATAGAGAGGTGAGTTCGGTGAACAGTTTACTTCACGTTTGGGGCCGGTTAATTGGCCGCCGAGATCGTGCGATCTAACGCCTTTAGACTAAGTTTTGTGAGGCTATGTTAATGCTCATGTCTAAGGGACAAGACCGCGACAGCTGACGCAATGGAAGCCAATATTGATGAATTTATTGGTGAGATACCGGCTGATATGATAGAAAAAGAGAGAGTATGCCTAAATTGGACCCAACGTATGGACCATTTAAGGCTTAACCGTGGTCAACATTTACATGAAATTATCTTTAAACATTGAATTATAAAGATCGTTTTATCGACTCAAATAAAGATTTCATACATTTCTCTAAATTGTATGTGTTTTTTTTTTAATCAAACTCAAAACCTTTTAAAGCACCAAAGGCCAAGTTAAAAAGGTGGACAACAATGGCCTACAGGTCACTGTGAAATAATGAGACTGTTTGAATAATGACTACAATTATAGGGGTGATCCGAATAAGGATAAAACAAGAGGAATTATGAATTAAGGAAAAAATTAAAAATTGTAGTAAAGCGTCATTCAAACATGCACGGACAGCGGATTATGGCAAATATTAACACATTTTCTAGGATACTTTCAGATTTTTGTGGAGGCAAAAGTTTGTTTAATATTTTCTGTTTGACAATACCAGATGCAACTCATCTTAGTAATACCAAAGGCAGAGTTTTTATTAAACTCATCCACATCACTGAGTTCCTTTGTATAGCACAGGTTTCGTGATCGTCTATATTTTCGATTGCAAAAAACGCACAACAAGCCGATTACTAGCTTAAGCGCATGCCCCGCTAGGCATGTGGTCTCCCTTAGGCCTCCTCCCTTCAACCTACCTTTCACTTACATTCATTATTTTTGATAGTTTTTTCGAAAACATTTTAGTCCGTTGGTCCGAAAGTGTCACTACAAACACATTCATGCAATACAATTTTGCAAGACCGACCCCATCTTTACAACTAAATGGAAATCATAAATATTGATTCTAAAATTTCTGGCTCTTGAATTTTATTAGTTTTTACTTTTTATATGGTCAAATAAGGAATAAAGAAAAAATAGTTTTGGCCGCTATATTTCAAAATGTACCACTGTATGTCGGGTACAAGCAACTAGTATACAAGAAACCTAAATTTGTTTAAAATTTGAACATTTGTGCTTGTAAAATATTGTCCGTTGAATTAAAAACATAAATTCATCATCTGCCCTTCATAGGGAAGGAAAATATTTTATCAAATTTTATATTTTTTTAATAAATTTCAAATAATTTTATTTTATTCTGTTTATCATTTCAAATTGATATTAATGCAAATATTTGTTTATTGTTAAATGCGAAAATTAGTAAGAATTTGTTCACTGCTATTTAATATTCATAAATAAAATTTTTTTTTCTAAATTTTTGGAAAAACACTTTATTCTATTATCTGTTTAGCGCATTTGCTTTTGTACGCCAATTAAATGGGAAAAACAACCACTAATGAAAGCCACAATTTTAGGCGAATTTTTAGGAAGAACTATAACGATTATTCGAATAAAAAATAATATAAGTTTTTTTTTTGATAAAATATCTTTTATTATTTCAACAAATTTAAAAGTTTAGAAATTGTGATTTCAATAACAAACAATACTATTCGCCATTTTTAAATCACTATTATATTATTATAAATATAGTTTTTCGTAAATTCACTTAACACTTCATTTCATTTTTTTACATGCGAGGTTCGTTTTGTAATTAACTAACCCATGCCGTAGCTCGCCTTTCTTTTTTGTCTTTTTAAGCATTTATATTGAATTTGGAAACTCTCCCATAATTGCAGTAGCACTCTCAAAACATTTTTGAGATTGGGTACATTTTTTCGCACAACCCTCGCATTCTTATACAAACAATACGATATTAAACGAATCAAAAATAATTGTTTGTGTATGTCTGCACCACAGAATATTGACAAAAAATATAAATTAAACTAATTTACTTTATAAATGTCTGCACGAACACATGCATATTTATGTGTGTGAGTGAAATGGTGTTGGTAGCTCTTCTACACTGGTACACAAATATACACACAAATTCGAATACACATACATACACGAACTAATATGAGCTTTATTTTATAAAAATTAAACTAATTACAAATAGAAATAACATTAAATATAAAAAATAAAAAAAAACTATTAAATTCATTCATTTGAAAGGCCAAATGTATTTATTTTTAAATGTATGTGTGTATAAATACAAGTATATTATACACATATGTATGTGTGTGAGACTACGTCAGTAATTTCATTAAATGATATTGACTCTATGAAAAATATATTTTTTCCAAAAAAAAAAATAATATTTGCTTTAAATATTTGTTTGTGTTGGGGAATGTTTAAATTTTTTAAAATTTAAACAAAATGGTTTAAAATAATTTTTAACTATTTTCTTCATCAAATACCATTTTTTTTTTTTTAATTTCTCTCAGATAATTTATTAACAAAAATTTTGATATATAATATTTTAGCTTTTTAAACAAATTTTTTTTTAACTTTTTATAGGAAATTCTCTGCTTAAAAAAATTAATTCAGCTTGATCTTTATTTAAAAAAAATATTTATTGGTTTCTCAATTAATGGAAAATGTTTAACACACTCTTATTGCCTCTCTTATATGTATGTGTGTGAGACTACGTCAGTAATTTCATCAAATGATATTGACTCTATGAAAAATATATTTTTTTCCAAAAAAAAATAATATTTCGTTTCTTTAAGAGTGAAATTAAATTTAAAAAAAAACTTTTTTTTTTGCTTTAAATATTTGTTTGTGTTGGAAAATGTTTAAATTTTTTAAAATTAAAACAAAATGGCTTAAAATAGTTTTCACCAATTTTTTTCATCAAACTCTTTATCTAAAAAAAATTGTGTCAAATTAATTGTAAAAAAATTTTAAATATAACAGTAGTATTCGTTTAATCGCCTAAATGCCTCTTATACCTCTTTAGTTTTAAATAATATATTAAAGTTTAAAAGTTTAAGAGGTATAAGAGGCATTTGAGCGATTAAACGTATAACTGTAATATTTTATATTTTAGCTTTTAACAAAAATTAAACTTTGACGTAAGAAATTCTCTGCTTAAAAAAATAAATTCAGTTTTTTTCTTTACTAATAAAAAAAATATTTTTTATGTACCTTAATTATAGAAAATGTTAATCGAACTTTTAGTTTATAAAAAAAATATTTGACACTCTCACAATCTTTATTTAGTCATTCACCAGCTAACACAACTCCAACTGCATTAGCACTAGTGGAGACATTAGTTTAAAATGTTATGTCTAACACAAAAAAGTATTCAAAACAGAACCAAAATATATGGTCCGTTTATAATTCCATAACGATATTTTTATGCCCGTCTGTGGAAAATATTTTATCGGTCAGACTATTTAGCCGAAGC
Organism: Paykullia maculata; assembly: GCA_003055125.1. Classification (NCBI taxonomy): domain Eukaryota; kingdom Metazoa; phylum Arthropoda; class Insecta; order Diptera; family Rhinophoridae; genus Paykullia; species Paykullia maculata. The sequence continues at coordinate 26,683 of NDXZ01022309.1, forward strand.
AAATTAAATTCACCTGAACTGTTGCATACAGACACAGTGTGGTATTTAAAATAACATAAACAAGCTAAGTGCAAACAAAGTTTTTTTAAAAACCAAAGGAATCTGTGCAAAAGCTTTAACTAATAATATTTTTAAAACTGAAATGAAATCTGCTAGATGAAAAAAATTATAAAACAAAATGTTTGTGCCAAAAAAAAAAATAACCGAACCCTTTTTATAAGGAAAAATTTTGCCACATCAATCTTAACTATTAACATTACAACAGTAACAAACTACTTTTGTTACACATAAACTTTTAATTTAAAAGTGATTCTGGCACTGGAGTATTTGTGCCAAGGTCCTGCCTAAAATGGAAATCAACGCAATTTTTATAAATAATTATTTTAAAAAAATAGTAAAGAGAACCCTTGTATATGTTTTTCATATAGCCCAACGTCCTTAAAGGAACTTTTTGTTTATGGTGATAAGTGTTCTCTGCTAAAAAAAAATGCCTTAATAAGTAGAACAAAATAACGGCGAAAGGTGTTCCCTGCAAATAACATATCAATCTACTTGCGAATTGTAGAGCAGGCTACCCAGTAACTGGCCCACAATCGGTTTAATTTGAGAAAAGCTGTCTACTTCTTGTTAAGGTGATGCCTAAACACAACATTAAGCCAAAATTTTAACTCTTTCCCCTAAAAATAAGACTCTAGGAATAGTAAGCGATTTCTAAGCAGACATGAAAATCCCATGTAATGTTTTCACAATATTGGTAAAACATACACAACGGCTTTCAGGTTTTGCATGATGAAGGTTGAGACTTTAAGCAATTACTCTTTAAGTGCCTGCTACTCTGTGTTAGAAGGTTGGGTTTTCTAAGCTCTAAGGATTTATTAAAAGCATAAACTTAAGACGGTTTTTTGGGCAACACGTTATGACAGACAAATCTTTCCTTTTCAATATAAAAGAAGATTTTTATTGAAAATACTTTCTAGCAACCGTTAAGCATTTGAAGAAATAATTTTGGATGGTGGATAATAAATTATTTAATTTCTTAAATACTTTAATTGAATTATAATTGGCTGATACATATTTTGGTTAATATTTTGCTTAAATTCCATAAAACTTTTTATATGAAAAAAATTCTTTAAGAACCTGCTTTAAATTTTATTTAACTACTTTTACCTATTGCAAGACAAAATTCGTTTTAAATACATTTTTTTATTACGCAATTTTAAAACAATTTACACCAGTTTTGAAATAATTAAAATATGACTTGTACGCCTCTTTAACAATACTATAAACTACCCTGTAGTTTAAAAGGTATTGCAGCAGTGAGAACAAAATTATTATTTTGCAAAGATTTAAGACTTCTAAAAAAAAAAGTTAACCCAAAAGAGGTAGCAATTCACCCATGTTTTCTTTGATAGCTTATATCAGGATGTAATTACAAATGTTTAATAGTCAAAATATGAAATTGAATTGAGAAAGAGCAATAACTTAGCATAGTAGCAATCAATAGTTAATTATATGATAATAACGATAAATAATCTTATCGTTGTGCTTATAGTAGTAACCACAATAATCTCACGCCGAGCAAAATTCTTCAGTTACATATTGTTAAGCCTTGCCCGTTAACAAAACTTAAGGTAAAATACCTATCTTGGGTTTGTATTATAATAAATAAACATTATTTTAGCAGATAACATATATAAGAAGAGTCCTTTTAAAATACTGATTTAACTAAATGACTACAATCCGGATTATCTGGGGCTAATAATAATTTAAACCCTTGCTACTTAAAAAGTAAGTTTTTGCAAAATCAACAAATTTTTCAAAATAAATCCACAAGAAAAGGAGGAGAAAATCTCCTCTACAACAAACTGCCAGTTGCACGTACGTGCGTGCTTATATGACTGTGCCTTGGCATGTATTTATGGAACGATTTGTAGCCAATTAATTCCACTCTGTTGCATGTATTTGCCAGTTTGCTTTTAATTGTGCAAAAATGTATATATTGCCTTGTAAGCAAATGTGTAACAATTCATAAAAATAAATACTACCAACTCGTTCGTAAAAATCATTTATACAACACATTCATCTAACACACACAAACACACCCACCTGCCAATCCCAAAGCTGTAGATTTAAAAAGAAATCTTGGCTCAACCACCCATTTAAACATGCAGACATTAATATATATATGTACATATAGTATATATACATATATTACAAACATACATTTAGAAATATTCATTTCGTTCAATAGATGAATGAGCGTTATAAATATTTAAAACTACACCTTGTTAGTTGAACATAAATTAAAATTTATTGCAGAGAAAAAAAATAGAAGCAGAGGTTATTATTGAAGTACACAAAAAATTATTTTTTTTAAAGAATTTGTTTATCATCTTTTTTTTTAAATAATAGTTTTTTTTTGCTTTAAAAATGTTTAAAATTAGTTTTATGATAAAGAAGAATTTTTAAAAAATATTTTATTTGCATTAAAAACTCTCTGCCAAATTTTTTTCTTATAGAGAATTTTAAAAATAATTTCATTTTAAAATACATGTTTTTATTACTCAAAAAGAAATTAAAAGTACTTCTTAATAATTTTTTTTTTTTGTTCGATTAATTATAATTAAATATAAAAATATAAATTATAATTGAAAAATAATTAAATAAATAATTCCTTTTGGTAGAAAATATTCGAAAAATGTTTACAAAGACTTAGTTTGTTTCTATCTTCTCTCTCTCTCTCTTTCTCTCTCGGGTTATGATACATTTTGTTTTTAATTTTAATTTTAAAAAAGAATTTAATAGAGCGAATTAAAATATGATTGCCTCTCTTTTACTTGAATTTCCTATGGATATTAGTATATTTTCTGATTTTTCTGATTTTTCTGATTTTTCCTACTATGAAGACTTTCTCATTTTAGAAAAAAAATCTATAAATAAGTTTCTTTAAATGAAAAATTTTTGAACAAATTTTACTTAACCCTTTTTATACCCTTCACACACACACATGTGGTAAGGGTTTATATAGGTTTGTCATTTCGTTTGTAATTTCTTTAATGTATAAAGTATATACATTCGGGATCCTTATAGATAGGGAAGTCGAT
>NDXZ01022312.1:504-30105 GCA_003055125.1 Paykullia maculata
GACCAATCACTAATAAGAACGATTATGCCCAACTCTAGTAGTCCGTCTATTAACTCTTTCAGTGTATTAAACTACCTAATGAGATTAGATAAAAAAAAAGTAAAAACAATGATACGTACGTATTTATAATTTAAATACAAAAAAATTTCTAATAACTTTTAGAGCGACTTTTTGTTATGACCAATTTATTTGTCACTTTAAAAAAATGCTTTTGGGGTAAAGAGAAAAGATAAGAGAGGGCAGATTTTTTTGTTATTAAAATTATTATTCTCTTGGGCCGTTTTCATTTGTTTCAATTTTTGTTTTGTGGCGTTTTCTCAATATTTTATCTAATAATTGAGCCAAAATATGTAATTAAAACAATGATTAAATAGGTCTCATTACTCTCTTAGCTGCCATCGAAATGTGTAATATTTCATACATACTCAGTGAAATAATTTTTTTTTTAGAGACCATTGAAATGATTTTCAGGAAAATAGTCCAAAATTTTTAACTTTTGCCAAATTCAAGCAATTATACACTTTATGTTACAGGAGTTTAAATAAGCACGAACATCCCCAGTGAAAGAAATAATCTTAAAAATGTTCTCACATGTCCAACAATACACACACACTTAAACAATGAACTTAATCAGGCAAAGCAATAACAACGGTACTAATATAAATTACAACTGGTTAAAAATCAGAACAAATGCTACAACAACAGTAACATTAACGCAAACCAACCACTAAGCCTTGATAGAACAGAAGAGAATTGCTTCGAAACAAAACCTTTACCATACTTTTGACAAAAGTAAAAATAAAACAAGTAAGAGCGTTATATTCGGCTATGCCGAATCTTATATACCCTTCACTACGTGTATCTATGTGTGTATATTAGTAAATTTTTTTTCAAAACACACAAATATAATCATTTTTGCGTAAAAAACAAAAAAAAAAAATGTTTTTTTAAAATTGAAACTTTTTTTCTTTAAAGTTCTCCAAAAGACATGTCTTACATATAAATATAATAATTTTTAAGTAAAAAAAAAAAACCTTCAAAAACGAGGCAGTCTTTTTTTTTGCTTATATCTCAGCCGGTTATTGATGGATCTTGCCAGTTTTCAATATCGATTTTTTCGAAAGCATTTTCATACCACATACAACCCTGGGTGACCTATGGGAGCTACGTAAACTTGATTTCAACCAACACACGGACAGACGGATAGACGGACAGACGGACATGTCTAAATTAACTTCCCTATCTATTAGGATCTTGAATATATATACTTTATAGGGTCGCAAATGAATATTGAAGAATTTACAAACGGAAAGACAAACCTATATATACCTTTACCACATGTGTGTGTGTAAAGGGTATAAAAACACATTAATAACAAGAATTCCCAAATGGTTTTGTAATGAGACGTGTCCTCTAGCCAGAATAGTGTTTTCAATAAAAATGTTTTACTGGTATTGCACTGAAAAAAAAAATTATTTTGCATATGTAAATCATTTTTAGCTTAAAAATTACCAAATGCCAGTTACTTAATAAAATTCTAAATATCAACGCTTTTAGTGGCACTTTAGATCAAACGCATAAGCACTCTGTTTCAATAAAAAAATATTCAAACAAAAAAAATGCTCTTAATTTTACATAAACATTTTTTAATGTATCTTAACATATATTAAAAAATATATGGCTGTCTTAGATAATGGCTTTGATTGTTGTTGGTATTTTTTTTCAGTGTACCCGTTGCATAAAACAATGCAATAGATATAGCTTTCTAAAAATATCATTTCTGTGTGTATTTTCCTCTTTGCTGAGAGTTGAGTGTAGCATTTGTATAAAAACTAATTGTAGTTTGTGGCCTTGGGGACCGTTTTGTCGCTACTGGCGTAAAAGTTTTAAGCACATACCCGATAACTTAAAAGTTTGTGAATAAACTTCTTAGGTCTTGCAGTGACATTGACTCTGAAGGCGAATTTTCTAAATGAAGACATTTTAAAGGTTCGCTTTAAAACCTTGATTGACTCTGATTTATTAATTTTGCATAACTAAACAGATTTGTGATCAGTACAGTATCTTCCAATAAGAGGTTTCATTTAATATATACAAATTTATACACATAAGCATGTACAAACATATATATGTATGTGTGTCGTTACTTTGTAATTTTTAAGTAGTCTTTAGCATACATATGCAATCTAATGTCCAACTAGAAACGTTGTAGTATATAGTCTAAATAAAACCTGTAGGGAAATACATCAACATTTCCATGCCGCTTTGTTTTTGCGCTCATGTGTGTTTTAATTTCTGTCTGTTAACGCAACCCAATTGCTATTCATAAAAAGGTTGTGAATTAAAAGCCACAAGTGCCACTGGTTTTTTTAAAACGTGACAAAAGACAATTTAAGTAGAAAGTTTGAATCAAAGCAAGAAACAATTCTTACAAACATGAATGTAGGAAAGCTTGGAAATGGTTTATTATCAGCAATGTTGTGGAACATTAGTTCTTCTGTTGTGACACATTTTCAATATTTATTACATTTCACTTTGAAAAGAACAATAAAAAAAACAGCAGAGAAAAAATGAAATGACAAACGGAAGAATGGATTGCTTTATTTTGGCTTCATTAAAGTCAAATTTAATTGAAAACAGAAATTTTTTACAACCGCACCTGTTCAAAAAAGTTTCAAGATAAGTTTATAAAAGTAAATCACAGAATTTTTTTATGTGATTTCGTTAAGAGGAGTGGTAAGGGATTATTACAAACAAGAACTTTTTTTAAGTATCACTACGTTTATACGTACATACGCCAATTATACCAAATAATAATGATGAGATGTTTGTAAGTAACTCACAAAAACAACAAATAATTTGGAAATTTTTACGCAAAAAAATAGTTCAAAACCCATGAAAGGATAAGAGTTAACTTCTAAGTAAAAAGGATTTCTGCCCATATAACCTTGTAATTTAAGTTTAAGGCGCAATTGTATATTTATAGACGAGTTTTTCTAATTTATATCTATAATTTCAGATAGCGTTTATGCAAATGTCCTTCCAAAATTTAATGTTAACGTTTGTAACTCACTTTAGAAGTACTAGCCCAAATCTGCCTATCACTATTTTGTGCTGATCAATTTATTATGGGCCCCGGCTTCGATATAACATATACTTCCGAAAATAAACTTAGAAAATAATTTTATTAAATCAAAAAAGTAAAACTACCGAGTTCTGTTAAATTCGAACCATAACTTGCACTAGCTCCTATACTAGACCTTCTCCGGGAAATCTCCTAATCGGTATAACATCTATAATATAAATCAGATTTTATTAAATTTTATGATGTTCGTAAGGTAAATTCCCGCAAATCAAGAAAACGCATATTAATCTATTGAAATTATAGTTTATAATTAATGCCAGCTTCCATAAAACGTTTTTCAACGCTGATAAGCTTGTGAGAAATATACAAATCAATATTTAATATTGTATTTAAAAGTTATCATATCAAATTATATATTTAAAAAATTTCTTTTTGTTAAAAAATTTTTAAATGTTCATGTTTCTCAAAAGTAAAATAGTAAAGTAAAATAAAACAGAAACATTGTTTTTTGTCAAATAAATTTTTAAATCAAGAATAAAGATCATGGAGTACAACTGTCTATGTGTGTGAAAAAAGAGATCAGGCGAATGACCTTCACAGATTGGTTGGCACATTCACACTTTTGTTTTGTTTTATAACATACCTCAACCATTTTTAATACATGTAGTAGCTGTTGCTGCGGCAGCCCAAAATTTTATTATTAAAATAAATTATTTTACTTTCTATAAAATATGAAACAATTGATTTAAGAAGTTTAAATAGAGTTTCTACTTTTCACTAGAATTTTTTAAATGTTTTTGGCGAATTTTTATTTGTTTTAAGACAATTTTTTCTAGTTTTATTCTGGCTCAAGTTCAATTTTTTTAATTTCTAAGAAATTTTTAATTTTTTGTTTTGTGATAATGAATGAATAATAATGATCGTTTCTACTTTTCTCTATAACTTCGTTAAAAAGTTTTTAAGGAATTTTGGTCGCATCATAGTTTGTAAAACGTTTTTGATAAGTTCTTTATAAATGAAACGTTATTTATGAAGGCATTTCCATTAAAATCTCATTAGTCTGCTTTAGTACTCTTAAATAAATTTTATATAATACTGTAAAGTGTTCACAGTTTGGTAATGCTGGTTCTTTTGATTTCAGGTTAAACAATCGTGTTGTGGGTGTTTCGTATTTATTATTTGTTAACTTGAGCGCTCTCTAGACTCTAGACTTGCATGTTTAATATATAAATATTACCGGTAGTGGGTCAATATGTTATCAAGTAATTGAAGCGTAAAAAAAACGACATCAATTTAATAAGCTCTTCAGAAACGTTATTGAATAAACACATCATTTTATTGCACGTTTTCGCAAAAAAGTTTACAAAAGCAATATAAATGAATATTTTATCAATTATATATAAATATATAAAAAAATTGCACTTAAGGCTTTAAGTAAGCATTTGTAGAAGAACACTACGGCAATTATTGTCTTTTAAAAAGGGTTAGAGTAGAAAAGAATGGTGGTAAAAGATAAAGAGAGATAAAGAGTTTCAGTATCAGCTTTAAAATATTTTAAATTTGTTAACAGAAAATTGCACCTTTGACCTACTCTAGTGTGATGCATATTTTTTTTTTTTTAATTTTGAAAACCAAAGAAAGACTGTGCAATAGGGTGGTTACAAGGTATATGGTAAACAAAATTTAGGACTATCTTTCGGAACACCCCCTTCTAAAGTGCCAATAGGCTAGATAATACAATTGGCAAAGTTTCAGCCCAATCGGGTAACGCTAACTGAGGCACGTGTTAGCACGTGTTAGGATGAATTTGGGAAAAACAGGGATTTTTCACTAAAATTCGTATTTCTTTGTCCTTACAACCGAAACTATTAATTTTAGGAACTTGACTCAAGTCTTATTTTATAGGAAATTTTATTTCTATTAATTTTGATCTTAATAATTTTGTTCCTTATACCTGTTTTTCCCAAATTTATCCCCAATGAGGCACATGTTAGCGTTATCCGATTAGGTTTTTGATGGAAAATTTAAATTTTGATTTATTGTAACCACGCTCCAACTTTCTTCCGTGCTTGTTTCTTATTTCGATCGGTTTTATTCATAAGAATGGGACGACAAGTTCTATTATCTATGGGACAATATAACTTGTCCTTTGAAATGTCGCAGCTCCATTGTAGGCATATGTTTGTAATGATATATTGCGAATTCCTTTATAATAGTTTTATAACTTAATGGGGTTCCTAGTGCTTCTATAATAAATTGAATTTGATATCGACTTCCATAAAAGGGTTCCCCCTGAAAAATCACCTAAGCCTTGGGATTTCCTATAAACGTTGGCATCGAAATAAAAATTTCAGCAGTTAAGTTGTATATAAATCTTATTTTAATTTATCTTTCGATAGTAACCCGTAAAAAACCAAAATAATTCTATTTACGGATTAACGGGTTTTTTAGGATTTTTGTTGTTTTTTTTTTTATAAATTTTTAATTCCTTTCTTCCCAAACTACTTCATAAGACTGTTAAAACATATAACCGCTTACTTATAAAATAATTTTAAACTTTTTAAATATATAAAATAAAACAAATTCTTTATGGAAATTTTATAATTTAATTCAAAGATTTAAATAGTGTGGTAAACCCGTTTTTTATATGTCGGAAATTCTAATGTCTATATAATTTTTATTAAACAAACTAAACTAAAGTGGCGATAACGCTGAATGGTTAAACAAATAATGTTCGTTGTTTGTATTTATGAATATTAATATATTAATATTAATATATTGTTTAAGATAGCTTCACACTATTCTACAAGTGGTATAATTTTTATTGGATTTTGTAAGAGCAAAATGAAATGATCTTGTTCTGATTGTCAACAAATCAAATAGAAAGTTTTCTCATTACATTTTTTTCACATTTATTACATATTGTCTTCACACTATTATACTTTTTTTATACCCTTCGCCAGAGGTGACAAGGGTATATATAAGTTTGTCATTCCGTTTGTAATTTCTACAATATTTATTTGCGACCCCATAAAGTATATATATTCTGAATCCTTATAGATAGGGTAGTCGATTGAGCCATGTCCGTTTGTCTGTCTGTTTGTCTGTCTGTCTGTCTGTCTGTCTGTCCGTCTGTTGAAATCAAGTTTTCTCAGCCCCCCGATGTTGTACGAACGCGTTATTGGTATCAAACAATCAGAAATTAGGCACGCTTTTTGAGAAATTAAAAAAAAAATTCGAGATATAAGAAAAAAAAAATTTTTTTCGAGATATCGGCAAAAAAAAATTTTTTTTAACGTAAATACGCGTAGTGAAGGGTAAATAAGATTTGGCACAGCCAAATATAGAAATCTTACTTGTTTTTTTTTTTAGTTTTTGACATGTCGTAATACTCAGTATAATAATGTGAAGCCGGCTTTACTTTTGTTATTGGCTGTGTATTAATGAGAGCCTTATCACTTTTATTTAGGTATGAAACTTCAACAACACAACGTTCAACGCTTTTGTTTATGTATGGCTGTTAGAAAAAACACAATTAAAAAAACATCGATTTTTATTTTGTGTATTTTGCTTGCCGGTTTTAGGTTGTTTAAACTTGTTATAAAAGAAATAAGCGAAGTTGCCAAAGCAAGGTCGTATTTCTAGTCTAATGTCAATTCGTTTTTAAGGACATAAAACGCGTGACAAAACTAAAAAATATTTACATAAAACTATTATTTACAATAACAACACTGGTGAACAAAAACGCAATTTTACTTATTTTACGTTATAGAATTTTCTCTCAACGTTTATTTGGCAGCTTAAGATATTAAAGAAAAATATTGCGTGAAATATTATCGTTTGATTAGTAAAAATATTATTGGAAAATTAAAAAATCGGCCAAATAAAATATACATATAACACGAATATTAAAATACATATTTCTTTTCCCAAAAGCCAAGGTGGTAAGAAAGAAAAAAATGTTCACTAGGATATTTGCACTATGAAAAAGTGAAATCAGGGTTTTTGAAATATAAATGTAATGGGTGCTAGGTTTGTTGTAGTTAGTTTTAGTTAGCCTACACAAGAATCTTTTTTTAAAGATTTTTTTAAAAATAATCCAATATTTGTTGGTAAAAATCATATATTTTTAAGCACTTTTTTCTGTTGTATATTAATAACTAAACCTGCTCCTTTCGTCTCATAATAAAAAAAAAAATGAAAATAAAATAAGATATAAAACTACCACTAAATCGTTGTTTACCAGGGTAATTATCAATGTATTTGTTTTATTTGCATAGAATTTGTTTTTTTCTTTCAAATTAACATTTTTATGCATTTTAACATAAATAAATATTTGCCCAAAATGATTTCATAATTATTGTTAATAATTTTTTCTTTCGTTTGTAAGGTTTTAAAGACGATTAAATAAAAATTTTACTGGTTTTTTGTTAATTAAAACCCACATGCAGGTTAATAAAGATTTTTTTTTTTTTGTTAGTTTATCGATAAATTCCATATCCACATCAAATAAATATTAGTCATTTTAGTTGTTTAAATTAAATTATAAAATAAAATAAATAAGAAAAAACTTACGATTTTAAATATAAAAAAAATTAAAATTTAGTAAAAAAAATTGCAAAATTTTCCGTTGTCGCGATATTTGTGGTAATTGGATATTGTTATAGACAATTGTTTTAAAGATAATTTTAATTAAAATGTTTTGTTTTTATACCATCTGTTTTTGGTTTTATATACATATTTATTAGAAATTTGTGATGAAATGACTAGAACTTTTATAAATTATTTTATTAAAAACACTTTTGATTTCATTAAATAATTTTATATGTATTTATACCCAGCTTTAAAGAAAAAGTGGAGGTTTACAAGCTTTGACATTCGGTTGGTAAGGCTGTAAAGTATAACCATTTAAGGCATTTTAAGGTCAATAACACAATCTTTACATGTTTGTTTATAACACAATAAAGGTCACAAGGAAGGACCTTGTAATATGAAATTTTTAAGAAAATTACTTTACAAAAAAAAAAAAAAATTAATTAAGCACAATATATATATTAAGCATTGAAAAAAAATTCAAAAACTTTAATCGTCTTAAACGATAGGATTAAAAACAATGAAACTTTATTTTTATTTTAATTATACAATTTATTTTAATTTTTTATTTATTTATTTATTAATTTTCTACAAAAATAAAAATATTTGTGTGCTATGCATTAATTTTGGGGCAGGAAATTTATATTTTACAGCAGAACATTATTAGCGCATAGGTTTTAATTGAATCATGAACCATATGAGCAAACAGTTTAGATAAATATAGAACTTTATTTTTTTTTTGAAATTTCTTTCTATAAATAGCCGGCATTTAACCCCATATTAAAAAAGATTTTCGTTGGTGGTGAGTATAAAAAATTCGGTACAGCCGAATATAGCAATTTTAATTGTTTAATGTGTTTTTAAATTGAATTTTTTGTATATTTTCTTAGTTAGTTTTGTAAAATTTTTATTTTTTTTTTTAAATCTTTAATTTTATTAAAAACAAAAAAAGGTTAAATTATATATAGCTTTTTTATTATTATTATATCATAATAATTATCATTTGTTGATTCAAATTTATTATTTTTATTGTGTTAAAAACACATTTTTAAACAATGCGTTACCGCGCCGTTGACACCGTGTGTGTATTTAGAACGGGCTCCTCCCTTTACAACCATGTAGGTATGTAGTTGACTTTTAACTTTTAAAATGATTGCAACCTTAGTAAAACAACAGCAACAACAAAAGACAATTATATTCAATTCTGAAAGGCCGATGAAGTAGATAGAATTCTAAAATTAGTAAATGGTGCAGATGTTTGTTCGCCGATGATGTCGGTGTAGCCAGGAGGAGAAACACTTCAATTCAATCTTGATGTATGAACAAGACACTCTAAATACAAACACACACAGTCACATAAACTTTTGAACACTCAACAAATGAATTTATACAGATGTTGGTTTGGTCGTTTGTTTGCATGAACTAAGGTTCAAATGTTGTTGTGTTTTTAAATTATTTTTTTCCATAGCATTTTTTTTTTTAATTTCGTTGTTTTATATGCAAAAACGTTTATATATTACTTAAGCTGCTGCCCAACTAGACTTTTATTTACTTCATAATTTTATGATTAAAACAATTTTTTTTTATTATTTTTTAAGTTACATTCATTAATCATATAACAAACAAACAAATGACATCATTTTACAAATATTTTCACAATTTCATGATAACTTTATTTCTTTTTCATTTAATAATTTATTTACTTAATCTGTAGTATGTGAAAAATGCACTTAGTACCTATTTAGTATACAAAAAAAAAATACCAAAAACTATTTACAAAATAAACACATTTCGCTTTATTTTTACAAAATAAAATCTTATTACAGAAATTCTAAGAAATTTTAATTTTCCGAAAAATGGCGTTATCCAATTTTGTTGTTAGAAAACACATAAAAGGACGAAAGGAATAGTACACACACGCACACAGTTAAACTGTTTTAAAGGAAACAACAACACGATAAAAAATAATATATATAAACGCAATGTGTACAAAAGTCGAAATTCGGATTGTTTAATTCAGTTTTATGAATGAACCTTAAGGTAACGTAGAAAATGTAAAACTGTCAAACTGTTGTTATAAAAATCTACTCAAAACTCTGTAAAACAAAAACGTAAAAACAAAAGAAAAAAACACAACAACGTGTAGTAATTGTTGTTGCCCAATAATGTTTGTGTTTGGGTGGAATTGTGTCAAATATCTGATAAATATGTGTGAAAGAGAATTGAAAAAAAGATACACAAAATAATACAATAAACAGCTGTTTTGACAGAGTGTTTCGTAGCTGGAGAAGTAACGTACCACTGGAAATAACGTGATTTTACGTAAACGTTAGTGAAGGCAACAACCAACATTATTTTGTTAATGCAAAGTCATATGGTAAATAAAACATTAAAAAATAAATGTATGTATGTACATGCAAATATCCTTTTACAGTCCAACACATGTTGAATCTAGGACCCAGCGTCTGGGTAGAAAAGCATCCCACGCGTCGTCGCCGTTATATATAAAAGGCATTCAGCCTTGTTTTTATGAATATTGCATTAACACTTGCATTTTTTCAATATACCGTTGGTATAACAGTTTCGTGTGCGTCATGTTTATTGTAAACATGTTTAATTTGACTGGATAAGAACTATAAAAACTGAATTGCTTGGCATTATATATTTATAAGCATGCTTGGTCATGCATAATCTTGATAATTTGTTTATTTACAAGATTAAAAAAAAAATTTTGTTTGAAACATTTATTTTGTTTTTGTATTGTTAGTAAATTACGAGAATACGGGAATGATACAAATTCCCCACCCGTAATTTGCTACCAAACTAAATGTTTTTCTTCCAATTGTTTCGTCGTGTAAACCCCGACTATGATCAACATCGATACTTATCTAGAAAAGTGACAACTGAGACCATAATCCTATTTGCAATTAAACAAATTTAGAAAAGGATACATCGGCTTAAAAACTGTAAATGCGTCTTCTGAAAAAATAAATATTTTGAGTTACGACGTTGTTGGAGCAAATGAGCGATATGCATAATGTTTAAAGAAATTGTTTTTATTTTTTTATGTAAATTATACATACTTTTAAATATATTTAAGATTCGACACGGCCAAAAATAGAGTTTAAGCTCTATATAACTCAAGTAACTAACTGTTTTAATACGGCTTAACTTGAGACAGTTTAAGATTTAACATGAATATTAGTTTAGCCGCTACGACCCTACACTACCAAACTGAGACATTTTTATCGTCGATTATATTCGTAGTAACATACAGTGATGGCAACTTTTTACAAACAAATCGCGTCAGGAGTTTTTCTTATATGCCCTTGGTTGATTGGTTTACGTGGTAGTTCGCTGCGCGCAAACTCTCAAGTGGAGTTCAATGGCCCCGTTTTGACAGGACCACACCATTCGTCAAAAGTGCCACGCTTAGGGCAGAAAGTCCATGGTGAGATATAAGTGCTAGACCCACCAAGTCGCCGTTAGGTATCTCAGAAGGTCTTTCAACCTAAACTCAGATACGTCACGGAGGTCCTCTAGCATACAGTTGCCCAGGAATCTGTGCCTCTTGACAGAAAGGGGATGTCATTCGCAGAGAAGATGGAACATATATACACTTAATATATTTTATATGCCCTTAATATGTTGGTTATTTGTAATTTATTAACAATTTCCTACTTTAGTATTATTTCTTAGTACATTTTCAGACGGAGGAGGGTATTGCATTGATTTTTAGTCCTGAAAATTTTCTTAAGTGAAGCGAATACGAGTTTCATAAATTTGGCTTGACTTTTATGATCTGCACAATTTGTTTCGAGTCATTTGCATTAAAAAAGGTATTTCCCTAATAAGTTATCAAAGTCTTGCTATACATATATATGTAATTAATTTTGCTAGACGTGGAAGATCTTCACCATAGTCATAGTTTGTGGCAATGAGTGAGTTCCATTAATGTTTTTCTGTAACTAAAATAAACATTTTTTTATACTTTTTTTATTCAAAATAATTATACAAGTTTAAGTTTTTGTTGTGGTTTTTTATATATTAGACGTGTTTCGAATTAAGCCCAAATTTATATAAAAAAAGGCGTCTACTTGGCTATTGCAACAGTTTTTCCCAAACCAACGTATTTAGACAAATGAATGAACATAAAAACGTCTATTTAATTTTATATATTTACATAAAATAACACAAAATCAAAATAAATACTATAATAATAAAGATGTAAAAAAAATACAATAGAAAACGAAAGGAAATATTAAACATTTTCAATGTAATAATAATTAAGAGTTAGCAAAGACTATGTATATTAAACTAAGTAATAACTTAACAAGCTGAAGTGCTGTGTTCGGCTGTGACAAATTTTTTGTATCCTACATTCACAAGTTATTTTAGGATTGCTTTAGAGATTTATATGCTGTCTATCTATTAAGGAGCTTTGAATCATGGTTTGTTAAATGAATTGTTTTTTTTTCCAAACATATTTCTGGCCAATAACTTTACTGCTTATGCACCGACTGCACTTGGACTTTCTAGAAATTACCTCAAGAGTATGTCTTATACACACTTGTAACGAATATGAAGATATTACGGTTTGATTATTTTTTATATACTTTAGCTCTTTGATTTTCAGCGAAAACTTTTTCAATTGTTTCTGTAATGTATTTTCTTAATAAATCAATATACGTAATATTCGATATTGCAAACATACTGAAAAAAAATATTTAAATAATAATTATTTTTATCAAAACACAAGCTATTTAAGCCAATTGTTTTGAAAAATTTATTTTCTTGACAAATTTCTCGAATAACCAGTTAATGCAGATACTTTAAAAACGTAAAACAAATTATTAATTATGTTTAAAGAATAAGAGAAGCAAACTCATCTAATAGCTAACAATACCAGATTTTTAATTTGGTTTATTTTTTGTACATATGTATTTTAATCACAAATAATTTTTAACAGCCATTTAGTTTTAAAAGTCACGCTTGCTCTTACGATGTATTTTAAATGTAAGCTGTGATAAAAGCTATTAAAATAATAATAATAATAATATTTAAAAAAAAAACAAGAATTAATCATGAAAGTCATCTGAACATTATGTTATAAATATTTAGCAGTAATTTTACAACACTTGGGATAAATTATTAAAAGAAATATATACATATGTATGTGTATTTTATTGAAATATCTTTTTATTTTTCAAATTCAAATTGCTTCCCTTTTGCTAATAAACATTTTTCCTATATTTAAAATGTTGTCCATAAAACAGGAAAATAAATCATATTTAATATTGTTTTTTTATATCTTAAACTTAGAGATTAAACATGATTAAAAATTTTTAACAGAGTATAAGTGAAAAATAAGTTGAAAGTACCGGAAAGAAGATTAATATCTTACTTTTTAAGTACCAACTTGTTGCATTTTTATCTCTTTTTTTATTTTTTACTTTTTGCAAAAAAAAGTCTTCGAAATAAATATTTATTGGTTTGGCTTACAATTTATGTTTTTATGACACAATGACTTGCATTAATGTTATTTTGACATGCTTGCATAATGGAATTTTGTATATCGCATTTACATTTACAAATAAATACGTGAAGAGTAGAAAGATGTGTTTTTAATTAACCCTTTGAAAATGAAAATTAACACATTTTATTATATATTAATTTATAGAATTGTAAAAGTATTTTATTTCCCTTGAGTACCTGTGGTTGGTGTGAGCGGTTAACGCTTTAGACATATTTATTAATCCTAGACGCTTATTTATATTTAAAAAATATATTAAGCATTTTTTATCTTTTCGTCAAAGTTTATGTATGTTTAACAATAAATAAAAAAAATTGTTTTTAATTGTCATATTTTTTATTATTTATTGAACTTATTTATTATAAATTTATTAATGAAAAAAAATTAAGAAACAGACAAACTTATTGAGAATATATTTAATGTTTTCGTCAATTCAAAAATCAAAGTGAGTCCATTAAAACAATTAAAACCTTTTATTATGTTCTGTTTGCTTGTCAGACAGATTTGTCCGTTAATACCAAACATTTTTAATAAAATAATAAAAATGAAAAAAATCTTTAATAAACATTTATTAAGCTAAAATTTTTACAATATTTTGTATATATAAAATTTTATTATAACCAGTGAAACTAAAAATATACTCTAAAAAAAGTGTTTTATGCGCATCAAATATGCAGTAAAAACTAAAAAATATGCTCTAAAAATGTTAAAAATATGCTCTTAAAAAATAAAAAATCGCTTTATTTGCAAAAAAAAAAGGGTTTTTTATTTTATAACTTAATAACATAAGTAAAAAATAAAACAAACAAAACAAAAAAGCTACATAAAAAGTTTAACTTTTAAATATATTAGGTATCAGATTAAATTGGGACGATTTTTTGAATTAAGTAAAGGTGGATTCACCCACTTGTGACGGACAAAAATTGTCATTCATCTTGTAAACATTTTGTACGTATTAACTATATATGAATATATATATTTTTTATACCCTTCACACATGTGGTAAGGGTATATATAGGTTTATCATTCCGTTTGTAATTTCTTCAATATTCATTTGCGACCCTATAAAGTATATATATTTGGCATCCTTATAGATAGGGAAGTCGATTTAGCCGTGTCCGTCTGTCCGTCTGACATGTCTTTTGGGGAATTTTAAGGAAACAAATTTTTGGATTTTTAAGCAAAAAAAATATTTTTTCGAGATAAAGCAAAAAAAAATATTTTTTTTTGTTTTTTTTACACAAAAATGATTATATTTGTGTGTTTTGAAAAAAATTTACTAATATACACACATACATAGATACACGTAGTGAAGGGTATATAAGATTCGGCATAGCCGAATATAGCGCTCTTACTTGTTTAATTTGCATATGGAGTTTAAAAGCTAGACATTATATCTCAAAGAAGATGCAAATAGCGGAAATATCGCAATTTGTTGAATTTACTAACAGACATTTAAAGAAGATTAAAAAAAAAAAATTTATCATATAAACATATTGTTTTGATAATATCAAAATATGCACTAAAAGAGTCAAATATGCTCTAAATACTCGAAAAATGTTCTAAGAGCAGAAATATGTAAAAAACATGCTGTGACATATAAAACATAGACTAACCCATCGATGCTAAAATTCATAAAAAAATCTGAATCGCATAAATACCTTATTACCGTCTTAATACATTGCAGAGGTAAAACATGCTTTTGCATATTAGGTTTCCCTGATTATAAAAAATGTATTTTATTTAATTTTGAAATTTAAGGTGCATTATTTTTTCTAAATAAGTAAAAACTCTCCAAATTTAAAGGGTTAACAGCATTGTATAATATTAACGTCAGATCTTTTTTTTACAGTACCGAGCAATTTATTAGCTAGTAATATTTGTCGCCTACAATTTGATATTTTGTTTATAAAAATACTAACTTTCAATTTTTGCAAAAATATGAAAAAACTTTTCTTACGTCTGTTTTTTTTTTTTTGTAAAATGTATATTTTATTAAATAAAAGAATATATAACAAAATATTGAACATAGTAAATTGAAATCAAGTATTTTTAGAAGTAAAACAAGATAATAACATTAAAATATCCTATAGACACGGTAGTCGTTAAGGAGAAAACTACAAAAAATGTATAGCTCTTGCTCCTGGCGTCAAAGCAAATGAAATGTTATATCTTTTCACTAAAAATTTTTATATTATTAAACAAAAATTAAAAGAAGTGAAATGTGTATATTCATTTATATCAACTTTGTTTTTGGCTTAGTTAAGGCAAATAGATTCACTTAGAGTAATGACTTGAATATGTAGTAACATTTGAGCACTATCCCAGATGCAGAAGTCAAAAAACTAAACTCAAAGTTTTTAAGATACACCTTTGGTACCTGTTGAAAATAGACGTCGATTAGTTTTTTCACCACAGGCGACAAGGGTATATATAAGTTTGTCATTCCGATTGTAATTTCTACAATATTCATTTGCAGCCCCATAAAGTATATATATTCTGAATCTTGCTATTGAAAATCACCAAAATCAGACAATTAACGAGACATAAGCAAAAAAAAAATTTTTTTTACACAAAAATTATTATATATATGTGCAAGACATGCCTTTTTGGGAAATTAAAAAAAAAATACTAATTGGTCCAGAATTGGCAGATATGAACGAAAAACCTTTATGGACTAAAATTAGTATCATAAAAAAATCAAGTTTTCTAAGCCTTTAAATACCTTTCGGACATGTAAATACACACAAACATACATAAATAAATAAACGTAGTAAAGGATATATAAGATTTGGCCAAATGTTGCGCTCTAATTGTTATTATTATTTTTTAAGTATTTTACTTAGACTGTGTAGGAAAATATGACTATGATTTTTGAAAACCAAAGCTAGAGTTTGAAGAGTTAAGGTTTTGCTATTTCAAACATTTTGTTAATTTTAAAGAAGCAACAAAAATGATATGATTACTTAAACGAAATGTCTTATGCAGTAGCTGAATTTTTTTATGTCATAATTAATTTCAGGCCATCCACATTAATGTTATCCAACTTAGCTAGAAAGAACACTCTTATCATGCAGTAGGCAGATACGGTTCAATGATGCCAAAATCCACACCTAAGAGTGGAACGTTCTGGCTTCATAGTCACGTGTAGATTTTTTAAATTCGAAAAGCCAAAATTTTGGCAAATAACGAAACCACGCAGGTACAAATGTGCAACATCGCTAAGATACTACCTCAGCATCCAATTTTTGATATTCAATAACTCATTTAATCAAAATTTTGTCAAACACGATAATGAACTGCTATTAGGTTGCACTATACTGTATAAATATCTTTTATAACCCTCATCAAAAATTTACTTTCATTCCAATGAGAGAGGCTCTCAGTTCAAGGTTACCTCAATACCATCACTTCAATTTCTATGCAAGTATTATAAATATTTTCAACAAAAACCAAGTTTAGAGTGACACACTGAAACACTGTAATAAACAAAATAAGTCCAACTCAATAAATTTGTTTGTCTATTACAGTAACAAAAATTAATGCAGACGAAATAAATTTGTTTTTATTGCTGAAAAATTCGTCTTTTAGTCTAATTAGCTGTGTATATACATATGTATGTATGTATACACAAACAAAATTAAAATACAAACAAATAAAAATAAAAACACAACAAACACCTCTAATCAAAATGATTTTTCGAAATCCGCTAATTTTTTTTTAAGTGTTTAACGTGTTTCAAAAATCTTATTTGTTATTTAAATTTTTAACGAAACTGTTATTTTTATTGCATTGGCCAATAAAATACAAAACTTTTAGTTTTTCTTAAGTAAGGTTTTGTTTATATATGTTTGTACATAATTATAATATATTTAAATGCCGGAAAGAATCAAGTGAGTTTTTTACTGTGGGAAAAATTATGATTTAATACTTAGTAATTAATAAGCACCTTTTACACAATAGTTACGCAAATGATGAATACATTTAATCAAAATTTAAATGTAATTTGGCGAGTTGTTAAATCATATTAATTTTAATTTATATTCATTTAATTATAAACATTCATACTGATTAAACAAACCTCACCACCATCAAATACACGAAACGCGTTAACTTTTTTTTTAAATAATAAATCAAAGACAACAGAAAATTTTTTAACAAAATAAAACAAACATTTTCGGAGAGCCCACGAAAATGGAAATCAGTGTTGCCGCAGCTAAATAGTTAAAAGCTTCAATAAATTACACTAATCTATGGAGTTTAACTTGAAGAAGGCCTAATATCTAAATGCTGTATTTGTTATCAGTGTGGGGTTAGTTAGTACAAAAATACAAATATATTTTTATAAATTAGTTTTTATTGTTTTTAATTTAATCTAATCATAAGCAAATAAATTAGTTTTTATTTTTATTTTTATTTTAATTTTAATTTTTTTTTAAAGTTGAATATAAAATTTTATAAAACAAAAATATGTTTATTATATTTTTACTTTTGATATATATTTAATAAAAAAAACTCTAAGATATTAGGATATAATTCATAATTTGTTTCTTGTTTTCTCGCCTGTTCCTATTTCTTTTGGGGATAACTTAACAACTACGAGTTGAAAACTATTCACTTTTTATACATATTAAAGCTTAAAATGACTTAAGCTAACAGTGCGAATAAATATATTTTACAAGATTTTCCTCTTAAAAAAAATATATTTTTACTTTAAGTACTTTCCCCACTGCATCAGTATCCACTTGAATTAACAAAATATTTAAAACAAATTTTAAGATTTTCCTTGTTACTCTTATGCATAATAAAATCAGATTTATTTAGATGGGATTCGAAAATTATCTTAGTTGCTGTTTAATACAGTATATACTTTATAAAGGAAGTGGCATGTCTACTGAGTCCATCGGTTTATTATTACATATATAATATATCTTTTTACAGATGATATTTTATTTGTAACAAATTTTCAAACTTTTGTTTCAATACATTCAGTATTGGCAGCACTGTATGACCTCATCACCATCGATAAGAGATATAGATATGTAAACATATACATATGTTCATACATATACATATGTTCATACATATTTAGATGCATATTGCAGCAAGTGTCAAACTTATGGTATCTATAATAGAGGCTTAACTTTCGTGTACATTTTTTTTGTCGGCAATAAATATATGTCACAATGTATGTCAATAAATGTTTGTTAACAGTTATAAAATTTCAAATTCATTTGTTTATTTTTTCCTGGTTAAAACAAAACAAAGTTAAACTTATTAAGGAAAATTCCATAAATAAACAAATATCAAAACTGTAACAAAAACATTAAAGTTAGGAAATAATTTGCTTTTAAACATCTTCTTCTTATATTGAAAATAAACCGGATAATTTATTGCCGTTATCTGTTGACGTTGTCGCTTATGTTAAGACATAAACATTTTTAATAAATAAGTGTCGCTCGTTTTTGTATAATTAACTACAAATTGTAACATTTTTAAAGCATTTTTAAATAATTATTTTCTTGTGTAATTTTATAATAAGACTGATCAAATTAACGTTAAGTTAAGGAAATAGTTAAAAAATGTATTTCATTTTAAATGTATAAAATTTATTGGAAAAGATAATTAGAGCACCAAATATCAAGATATTTCATATATTTCATAGAAGAGACGTTTACCTGGCGTGTGCAAATTTGTTTAAGGTTACAAAAAACATTATTTTTATTTAAAGCTTTCTTTTATATAGTTCAAGATTTTGTTGTTCCTACAGTAAGTTTTATGTATAGAAAAATGCATCAAAATATTTCATAAAATTAAAAAAAAATTATTTTCAAGTTTATGTTTTTAAAAAGGTATAAAATAATATTGTAGTATCAATAAAATCAATAGTATCAAATAAAATTGTAATTATTTTGGAAATTTTTGAATGCAATTAATAGAATGTGATGCACACACAATGCAATTACCATTTGTTCGGCGATATTCTGTACAAATGTAGAAGATAGGTAGGTAGGTATGTCGATAGTAGGAGCCTCGAAGGGTCTCATGTTCCTTAGGGCATACACTTAAGCCGGCGGTCGGTTTGTTGTGAGTTTCATGGGGCGGAAAAAAAGAGAAAAAAGGAAGAAAAAGGAAAATAGAGAAGCAAAAAAAGATAGAAAAAAATTGCACTGCTCAAAGGAATTCGGTCATTAAAACGAATTTCCTTAGTGCAAATGTAGAAATTACCCTTTGTTTTTATTCTGCGAGTGCTATTACTTTCTCCCTCGCCTTTTACTGCAACATCAATTACCTTCAAACGATCATCTTTTATGGCTTCAATGGCATTCCGTGTGGAAAATATTCTAGTAATGCGGTTATTCTTGGCTTTAACTTCTACTTCAGGTTTCACCAGTTGTCCGCTAAGTTTGTGAAGGAAAATCGTACGCCGACTAGTTGAAGCATTCAACTCTGGGTGGCTCTCCACTTAAGTTATCATCACAGCAAAGGCACCTAAATCTAAATGTTATAAAAGAAAGATAAAGGCTATCTATGTTCGCTTGATAGAATATTCTGTCAGATATTTGTCAATATTGTCAACACCGCCTTTATTTTTAGAGCAATTCATTGAAGAAAGAACTATTACTGGTTTCTTATTCTTCGACACGTATGAGTACATGATTATATCGTTGCTAAAACCGAATATGGTAGATTGCACTTTACGCGCCACTTCACGGAACAAATATTCACCTTTTATTCAATGTTCTCAACATCGATAATTGGTGTCTATCATTAAACTTTTTGCTACCACGAATATATTGACGCACAAATCTTTTACTACTTTTTTAACTACATTTTTTTCCGTTCACCAGACGCAGTAAAAACAATTTAAAAAAAGTTGTCTCTTTTTTACTTATATGTATCTCGTTAATTTTTTTTTTAATTTTCCAAGAGGCATGTCTTACACGCACATATGTACATATAATTAATTTTTGTGTAAAAAATAAAAAAAAAAGTCTTTTATGCTTATATCTCGTTAACTGTCAGATTTTGGTGATTATTAATAAGAAGAATTTAGGGGAATTTTCTGATAGTTTGATACAAGAAAAGGGGTCCGTAGGACGTAAGGGGGCTGAGAAAAGTTAGTTTCAACATGGACAAATGGAGAGATGGACATGGCTAAATCGACTTCCCTATCTATAAGGATCCAGTATATTTATATTTTATGGGGTCGTAGAAAGTACAAACCGAATGATAAACATATAAATATATACACTTGCCACCTTAGATGAAGGGTAAAAAAACATGTGTGTGATTTCATTAATTTTGAATAATCTAAACTTTTATTTAATTTTGGGCAACACTGTAATGTGTAATTTATATTTCATGCTTAAATTATCTCTTTACAATACGTCAAGTTTCTGAACAACAGTAACCGAAACCAAAGCCAAGTTCAAAATTAAAAATTATTGTTTTATTTGCAAACGAAATTTAATGACAGTAAACTTTTGCTCTATGACCAAAGTAAAAGACCAATTACAGCTAAGTGCTTAAAATAGAAACGCCAAACAAAAACGATCGCGTTCCTTTTTATAATTGAATGCCAATTTTGAAAAAAAAAAATTTAGAATTTTTATCTTTAACTTTGTGTGCGGTTTTAACAAAACAAAACAAAAAAATTAAACATTAAAACTAGTTTTTATTTTGTATTCAAGTCTGTGCAAAAACTTTTAGTGGATATATTGAAGTTATATTTAATGTTAAACCAATAAATTACAAATTATTATTTTAATATTATTTATTAAATCTTGGCGGTATTCGTATGCAATTCAAATTGTCATTTATATAGACAAATTAGTTCTTGTTATCAAATATGTATCAATATTATTGTTAATTTTTTTTAATTGACTACAGTGTTACCAGGAAATATAAATTAAATATAATAGATTAATAAATTAAATTTATATACAAATTTTTTCTAAAAAATACAAATTTGTATTGAAAACTAGTTAAGTAGTCTTTCTGTTACAGGTTTAGCTCAATCAAAAATAATATGTTATCCCTTAAAAGTAAGAAAAGTGCCACGCCTATTTTACAAGATATAGGGATTTCATCTATGTAAGTATTTATATCAAGAAACTCCATAAGTATTTAACCTTTTTATATAAAATTATAACTGCTGTAATTAATTATTTGTTTATCAAAATCAGTTGCCCAACATTTAAGAAACAGTTATTGATCATTTAAGTATTTTATTAAAAATTGTATTTGTTATCCCGGCTCTTTACTATCGGAAACAAATTTTAATTTTAAATTTAAAAATAAAAATAAAAAAAAGTTAAATATGATTATTTTTAATGTTTCATTATTATGAAAATATCAAATACTTTTAAGTTCATTTTACGCTGTAATAATGAATATTATGACATTTTACAAACTCAAATAAAATAATAAAGTTTAATAGTGTAAAAACAATAAATTATGAAATGTCAAATTGTACGTATTATAAAGCACTTAAAAGTTAATTTTTTTTTTAATTTTGAATAGAAAATAAACATTTTATATTAAGAAAAATTAATGGCAAAATGATTTAAAACTTTTTAAAAAAGTAATGGTTGTTCAAGTCTATAAAATTTGTGACCCGGATATTGCAACAAATTTTATTTGTATGTGAATTAAAAATTAAGTTGAAAAAAGTATGTAAATAAAAGTTTAAAGAAATAATGATAGTTTATATAAAAAATAAAAAAAAATTTAATTAAAAACCTACGAAAATGTTTTTTTAAATTTTTTTTAAAGTTAGTGAAGCAGTTCCCTTGCAAAAATATTTTTTAGAACCTAAACTTTTCAAAAAATAAGATCCTTCGTAATTTTTACCTGATTTTTATAAATCTGAACTCGATTTAGTCAGGAAAAAATCCTTTAAAAATTATGAATTTTTAAAAAGTTATATTCTTTTCATTTTCAATGCCGTTTAAGATAAAGTTTGGCTTAAAACAATTGAGTTTACGTTTAAGCGTACTGCAAGCAAAACTAAAAACAGTTTTCTTTCTTAACTTTAAATCGTTTTACCCTAACAAAACCAACAACTCACATTAGTTGTTGTTCATGTATCAAAAAGTGTTTCTTAATTTAACGCAAGACTATATTTTATTTACAAATTGCATAATTTCTCATCGAAATCGTCCCAACTTTTAGTGTCAAAGTCAATAAAACTTCTATTATTTCCTTCCTGCTGCATTTTATTAAAAGTTCGCTTGTTAATGTGGTCATGATGTAAAGAAATGCACAGAAATGTAAGTCACTTGTATAAATTATTCAGTTATTTAATTTAAAAGATAACGTTTTAAATAATGTCGTTTTCATTTGGGTCACCTTCACTTTTATGCTGCAAAAAGCTGGGTTTTAGCCCATAACGATGATGATGGGCTAAAACGTGCTAACGAAGTAGTTTGTTAGTGCTTTTGTTGTTGCATGCAGATGTTTATTTATTCATTCGTATGTATGTATATACATACATACATATGTATACATGTATTAACAAGATACAAAAAATGTTGTATACATTTCTCTCTGCAAATCCATAATGATTAACGCTCGTGGTATCATACATTATGTTGCGAGATTTTTGGTATAAAAGTTGGAGTAATTTTTGGAAATAACGTTAGTTGCCTAAACACAGTTAGGAGCTGCAATTTGGTCAGCTTCGTCTACACAATTTGATTTAAAATTAAACAAACTCTGCAACAAAATGAAGGTACATTTGAATCAAAACAACTTGATAAAACGGAAATACAATTTGGAATATTGGAGTTAAAAGAGGATTTAATTTTCATTGTATGGTTTGTTATTATTTGTAGGTTTTCGTCTGCCTAATTGCTTTAATGGCAGTGGCTCAAGCTGGAGTTTTGAGCGGTAGTGGCGGCAGTGGTGGTGGCTACAGTTATTCTGGTGGCCATTCTGGTAGTTTTTCTGATGATCATTCTAGTGGTCATTCTTCTGGCCTTTCGGCTGGTTATTCTGGTGGCCTTTCGGGTGGATATTCTGGCGGCCATTCGGGTGGATATTCTGGTGGTCATTCTAGTGATTTTTCAAGTGGCTATTCCTCCGGTGTCAGCAGTGCTCCAACCATTGTCAAGGTTGTCGCTGAAAGCGGTCATGACAGCAGCTTTGGTGGTGGTTTTGATGGTGGTTACAGTGGCGGTTTTGGTGGTGGTCATGGAGGTGGTGGCCATGGCGGTGGTGGCCATGGTGGTGGTGGCCATGGTGGTGGTGGCCATGGCGGTGGTGGTTACGGTGGCGTACAAGATGTCAAAATCGTTAAAGTCATCTCTCACGGTTCTTCAGGCGGTCATGGGGGCTACTCTGGTGGTCATGGAGGCTACTCTGGTGGTCATGGAGGCTACTCTGGTGGTCATGGAGGATACTCTGGTGGTCATGGAGGCTCCTCTGGCGGCCATGGTGGATTTTCAGGCGGCCACGGTGCTGGAGGTGAAGTTAAAATTATCAAAGTAATCCAAGAAGATGGAGGTTCCGCTTCTGGTGGTCACGGTGGTTTTTCTGGTGGTGATGCTGGCTACTCTTACGGTGGTGGTCATGGCGGTTTTTCTGGTGGTCATGGTGGCCACGGTGGATTCTCTGGTGGCCAGTCTTCCGGAGGCAACGTAAAAATCATCAAAGTCATTAGCACTGGCGGCTCTGGCAGTTCTGGTTTCAGCGGAGGCAGCGGTGGTGGTGGTTGGTCTGCAGGTGGTAGTGGTGGTGGCGGCAGCGGTTGGTCCTCAGGTGGTAGCGGTGGTGGCGGTGGCGGTTGGTCCTCAGGTGGTAGCGGTGGTGGTGGTTGGTCATCAGGTGGTAGCGGTGGCGGCGGCGGTGGTTGGTCCGCAGGTGGTAGCGGTGGTTGGTAAATCTAACCGCACATCTATTTATTTACTTCTTAAAATTTATCTTCAATTTTTCCTAACCAATCTCTACTTTTTTCCTTTTGTGATATAATTCCGTTACACATACAAACATACATCTATTTTGTTCCTCTACCTTAATGCATTTCAGATTGGCAATGTTAACCAATTATTTGTTGTTAGTTTTTTAAGTTTTAAAGTGTAGACATTGATGTAAATATTGTTATTGTTGACCAAGAATTAAAAATTAAAAAAAAACTAATTAATTATTTTCGATTTTTTTGTGGAAATAAAAAGAGGCAAGAAAATATATATTAATATTTATAATAAGATGTCGATTATTAAAAAACACTAGTGGAATTAAGCATATTTCAAAGCAAGTTGGCCAGGGATTTTTAAAAGTGTCAAAAGTGCATATCTGCCTATTTTTACAATTTGTATAGATAGTTTTCAAATTGGCGTCAAACATACTAAATATGTACATATGCTCTTTAAGATTTTTATAAAGTTTTATTAAATGTTTTTCTTACCATAAAAAAAAATGTTTCTCAGTAGTAAAACTGAAAATGAATAATTTTTATATAAATAATAAAGCCCTTTATTTTGTAAGTATTTTAAGTCCATTCAATATTTTTTATAGAAATGTGGAAATATTTGTGTAAACTTTAATCACAGTTATAAGTGGAGTTTAATTGGTTTTATGATTTTTTTCACATTAAACATGTTAAAATATATGTATAACGCAATACATTCATAAAAAATGCTCAAAATCACTATAAGTTTTATTTTTATTATTTTATTTCCCATTTTTCTCTCTTGTATCGGACTTAATGAAACCACTTTCAAAATTAACGGTTTAATTAATACATTCATGTGACAAAATATGTAAATC
Source organism: Paykullia maculata (assembly GCA_003055125.1). Taxonomy (NCBI): domain Eukaryota; kingdom Metazoa; phylum Arthropoda; class Insecta; order Diptera; family Rhinophoridae; genus Paykullia; species Paykullia maculata. Next base: position 25,488 of record NDXZ01022312.1, read on the forward strand.
GTCGTATATATATTTCCATTTTTTATTTTACTGCCTGTAACCTCTGCTATACTTAAAGACATTATTTTGATCTTAGCCTTCAATTACTTACATACTTTAATATCGTTTAAACTGATCTGAAATTTAATATTATCTAATTTATTTTATTGAATTTTTTTTTATTTATCAAATTATTTGGCATTTATACTAGTGTTGAATATTTTGATTGACTAAGAAATACTTTTTGAGTCCGTTTAGGTGTCTTAGTCTAAAAAATAAATATTACACTACTTTTCAAAAATAATGTTTTGATTTGTTGCCGGAAAAATTTTAGCTATTGATGTCTATATATAATGCACAGATTTCAAATATATAAGTTTATTATTTTTATGAGCTCTAGTTTTCGATATGAAGGCAGTTGCATGAAATATATTTGTATAACTGTAGAACAGTTTGACTTATTGGATTAAAACAGAAATCCAAAATTCGACAATAAAACTGTCATGAAGCCATACTAATATTGTTTTTAAATTTGCTCAGTAGTTTGTAGTTTTAGAGATATCAGGAAACTTGTAACGAAAAAAATCACTTTTTATACAAACTTTTGAAATTTTTGTTTTTTTAAAATTCATTAAAAAAATGCAGCAAATAATTTTTTTCGATCCGGTAAAACATAGTAATATATATTTTTTCAGCAAATTGAGTTCTTTTTCATTGAAATTTGTCTACGACTTGAGATTTTATTCAAAATTTTGTAATGGAACTCATTCTCAAAAATGTATGTATATAATAAACTAGAGCTGATAAAAATATTCTACTTATGTATATATTTGAAATCTGTGTAACATATGTAGTCAATAACAGCCACAATTATTCCGGCTACAGATGTACTGTAAAAAAGTATTATTAATTTATGTAAATTTAATTGTTTTTTTTATTATTTTTTAATTTTTTATCCTGTACCATTCACCACTAAGATCATGAATCAAAAATAATAGATGACGCCTTGCACATGTCCATTATTTTGTTTACAAAAATCAGCTTTTAATGTCCTGACGTCACAAGGACAGAAAATTATAGAAACTACATGTAAAAATTGTAAATTTCATAGAAATGTTTCAAAAAATAAATAAAAAAGTGATAAAAGTTTTATATTTAAAACAATTTGAAAACGTTAGTGTTTTTATTTATCATGATGTGTAAAAGCAAGCACTTTTCAACCAAATAACAACGAAGGCTTGCTTATTACAGAAGGTTTTTTTTAAAACGCAAGAAATTATCCCGAAATATAAATTTTTTCTTTAGGACCCGGATGTATTGTTTAATAAGAGACACAAATCATGAACTCTCTGAATTTTCCAAGCAAAAAAAAGGTAAAACTAATTAATAATAATTAACAAAAAATTAAATTAAAAATTTGAAAAATTAATGAAAAGATGAGGTTTAATTTTAAACAAATATTTCTATAACAAAAATTTAAAAACACTACACTTTTATTTATAAAATTTGCTTAAAAACGGTAATTTATCATATGCTTCACTTCTAACAGCGGAATTCTTTATAAATAAACAAACAAAAAGCACTATATAAAATCGCTTAAATAAACGACTTTTGTCATCAGCCTTAAAATATGTAACACTAATCGTTTAATCTCAAATATGTAATAACAAACTTTTAAAAGACATCAAATGCATAAGCCGCACTTTTAAGTTTAAATTCATAAAAACACTTAAAATAAAACAATCAAAACAATAGACAATCTATTTTAAGATTATGTTTAGTTTTGCCATTTGTCTCTCTTTTATTTCTTTTACTTTTTTTCATTTATTTAATTTTGCCAATATATACATACATAAGTATACCGGACAGCAGAGTAATACAAAAATTAAATAAAAATAAATTAGCAAAAATAAAAAAAACTGGTTCTTAATAAAATTATGAATGCGTGTGTTGAACAAAAATGACGAAGACAACAGGTCTTCTCCTATTGTTGTGATTTCTTTGAAAATTCCACAAAAATTGAGGAAAAAATGTTTTTAAAACACAAGACTTAAGATTAAATGCCTAATAAGAAGCGCTAATGTAGTATAAAAGGAATATACCAAGCAAATTTAGAAATTAGTTTAAACATTTAAGAAAGACTAACTAGAACTACGACAATGCTGGTAAGAATCAGAAGTATTTAAAATTGCAAAAAAAAAAAATACAAAATAAATTGGCAAAAAGTGTTGAGCAAAGGTTAAAGAGTGAATTGTTTTTTTTTTCTTTAAGTCTTTTGTTGCTGTTTTGGCTGTTGCCAGTTTTGTGGCCACAGCTAATGCCGGCCTTCTAGGATTATTAGGTAGCCTTAAAGGAGGCGGCGGTCTTGGCTCCGGAGGTGGTGGAAATTATGCCAGTAACTACGGATACAGTGGCCAAGGAGGTGGTGGCTACAGAGATGGTGGCTATGGTGGTGGCTACTATGGCGGTGGTGGACACGGAGGTGGCCACTATGGTGGAGGCCAATATCGCGATGTTGGCTATGGCGGTGGTAGCTATGGTAGTGGCGGCTATGGTGGTGGTGGACATGGCGGTGGTCATGTTGATGTTTACAAAATTATAACTACAACCTCCCATGGTAGTGGCGGCTATGGCGGCGGTGGCCATGGTGGCGGTTACAGTGGTGGCGGTTACAGTGGTGGCGGTTACAGTGGTGGCGACTATGGTAGTGGCGGCTACGGGAGTGGCAGCTACGGTGGTGGCGGCTACGGTGGGGATTCAAGCTATGGCGGTGGTCATGGTGGCGGATATGGCAGTGTTAGTGCTCCTATTAAAATTTACAAAATCATTACAACTTCAGATGTCGGTGGCGGCTACGGTGGTTATGGCGGCTATGGTGGCCATGGCGGCTATGGTGGCAAATCTTACGGTGGTGGCTATGGTGGCAAAGCTTACATTGATGGCGGCAAAAGTGGTTGGAGTTCCGGCTGGTAAACATTTCTAGTCAATCTAGTTTTAATCCATAACTATTAAATGATTAACTGAAATAATAAAGCACAAGTCAATATATAAAACTATTATGTCGTTCCATTGATTTTTTCATTAAAAACAGAATCTAGGAAATCTATTTAGTAGATCTAATTGGCAAACTCGTAAATATTGAAATTTTTAATAGTTTTATACCAAATAAATATTTAATACATAATACAATTGCATAAAAATCTATCTTTTCAACTTGTGCTTAATCAAATTTTGCATAAATTAAATAACATTTTTTATTGCTTATAAAAACAAATAAAATTCATGGTTGGTATGGTCATCATTAAAGCTGCGATTGTGTTAGTTAGCGAAAGAGAGCTGCACTGAGAGAAAAATTTAATAAATTAAAAAAATGTATATGCCCTGTATTATTTTTCACAAAACTAAGTACCATAATCATACTTAAATTGTCTTGGTATTTTTATTATTGTAGATAATTTTCTAAATATTCAAAGCTTATTTTATTCCGAAGATTACAGAAAAAAAATCAATCAGAGGTGAGTTAAAAACAACAACAAAAGTTATTTAAAATTTTTTGAACTCAAAATATACAGGTAAAAAAATTAGTTTGTGGTATAAGTATTTACAGAAGAAGTATTTTGTTTTCTATTACTATTTAAAAGGACTTCAATTTGAAAAAGTCTTTATTTTCCACATTATTTTACAATAATATCGTTCGATGAATTGGCATTAAATATATATTTGAATTTATCAATGACAAATGTGGTTGCAGTCTCCTCATTATAATAGGTGGTTTTGTAAAAGTAAAAGACTTAAGATTTGCAACACTTCTATGACAGCAGATTAAATTATTTTAGGTCGTTTTGAAGTCTGGTTTGACAGTTTATGACGAAAGACACGCACTAGAGCAATGTTTGCGAAATAATAAAACTTATTTTGAAAACATGTTTCCATTCAAAAGACGTGAATTTGATAATGCTCGCGCTTTTGGTTAAATCATTTAGACCCGTTATTACAAGTAAACAATAGCTACAGTCAGCATGTTATTGTACAGATAATTAGTTTCGTTTTTAAAGTATAATAAGCTAAATGGCGGATAATTTTGCCTCAAACTTTTAACGTAAAATTTAAGCATTTGTTATATCGTCGTTCGTAAATTATTGTGCTCGATATGAAAAAAAATGTTTTTTTAGGAAACCAATGTTAAAAGTATAATTGTTAATTAAAAAAACTGAAACTAAAAACTGTTCGCCATCTTTTTACCAAAGAAAGTTCTATTGTTTTTGGCTTTTTTATTAATTTTTATTTTTTATTCGATTATATATATATTTAACACAATATCTGACGAAGCTTTAAACTAAAGTGTAGTGTAGCACAAAGTCGATATCTCATATTTCGAAAACTATAAATGATAACAAAAAACTGATTACACAGATCGACAGATCTCAAAAAGTTTGCCTAAAAATCGGTCTTATCTCAATTTTTGCTATTTTGCGGTAGATATAGAACACAATAATTTACGGACGACGATATGTAAGTAAACAAATAAATAAAACTACATCGTTGCCATTAGATGTTTAAATATACTTATAAATACTTTTTGTTCTAGTACTGCCATATTATATATACAGTGGACGTCCAATAGTACGAATTATATAAT
>NDXZ01022325.1:0-12152 GCA_003055125.1 Paykullia maculata
AGTTGTGTCACTTTTGAACTGGGTGTGCGATATGTTCTTCATGTTTCATGTTTGAATTAAATTTGGTTATTTTCCTAAACTAAAAGTTTAGCTTTAAACTTTTGCAGACTTGACACTGGACTTGGAAGACTACAATGTTTTTACTTGTATTTACTTACTTACGATTTAATAATATTTTAATGCCAAATTAAGTCAGATTTGTTCAAAATAATTTAAGTTTGGAAAATATGTTTTCTTTTTTATTTATTTAATTTTGTTTGTTAATAATGGTTAATATTTTTTTTATATTTATGGTACAAATAAAAAGGCGCACAGAAATATTTCAAAAACTCGCATTTTTTTAAATAAATAAAAAAGTACATATTACAATTAGTTTTTTTTTTAGTGAAATTAATAAATTAATATTTTTTTATGTTTAACCTACTATTTACAAAAATTAACAATTACAAGATTGGAAAAGGGGAACAATAAAATAAAGTTATTATTAAAAGAAAATTGATGATATGATGGCAAATTGGCGGTTTAAAAAGGAAATTAAAAAAAAATATTTAAAATATTCAAAATTTTATAAAGAAATATCTTTTGTTTGTTCTAATGCGTTGTTATCTAACAAATAAACGCAGTAATAGATTTGCTTGATCAAAATATTTTTTTTAAGAATTCTGTTCGCGTAAATCATTTGGAAAGAGGTAGAAGAAAAAAAAACAAGTAAATATTTTTACCTAAATGACTATTTTGCCCCTATTACGGTATACAAATTTTGCAATTTGGTATTATGGATAACAACTTGTGTTTGTGCGGTAGACAAAAACATAAAAAAATACAACTCGTAACTAGCAGTTGTTTTATTAACAAAAACTTAAAAGAAGTTAACTTAGATTTTTTGTTTTTGTTTTCGTCACAATAGCATCAGCTATTTAATCATCTGTCAAATCTTCACTTTTTAGGATGGCAACATCAATACAATTTCAACTGGAATAAGTTGTAATTTGTAATACCAAAAAAGAGTTAAGTTGTTTTAAAGTTGGGTTGTTTTAATTTCAGCTAAACTGAAATAAGTTGTAAGCCATAATAGGGGCATAAAATAATAATGGATTAAACTAGGATTCAAACAAACTTGACTATAAATTATTCTTAAGACCTTAGCGTGTTAGTTAAAATGGAACTTAAACTGGAACGGTGACCCGTGATGGAAGTGCTGGAATGGACTGCCGCCATGGAAACCATGGCCACCATGTTGATCCTCTGGATCTAAAGGATCTTGGCCATTGTCGAATTGTTGTCGTTTTTCGGGATCTGTCAGCACTTCTTTGGCGGCTGCAATATCAATGAATTTCTTTTCGGCAATTTTCTTTTCATCGCCCTTGAAGTTGTCGGGATGCCACTTTTGTGCGGCCTTTCGATAGGCTTTAACAATCTCTTGTTTGTTGGCATTTCGTTTAACACCCAGGATCTTGTAGTAGTCCCGTCGTTCAGCTTGTTTCTGCAGTCTTTTAGCTTTCTCAATGCCATCCTTGGCTCTTTGTAGATTTTCATCAATACCTAAGGCCTCTTGGAAGTCGTGTATGGCATCGTCATACATTTCAGTGCCGAGGTAAGCTTCAGCACGATCACAGTATATTTGAGCGTCTTTCATAATGTCCAAAGCATCTTTGCAGTAGCTTAAAGATTTGGCATATTGTTCGTCTCGCATGTAGCAGGTGCACAACAAGCGTTTGGCCTCGTATATCACCATGGTCTCATCTTTTTCGTGTTTTAACGCAGATTCAGCGGATGCTATACAGTCTTGGTATTTTTTTTCATCACGAGCCGTTTCGGCTCCCGACAAACCCTTCTCGACTTTTTTCAACTTTTTGTAAAAGGGGAAACAGTCCTTGTGTTCTGGATCAAATTTTAGACATTCTCTTATTTCCTTTAAAGCAGTGGTAGCATGACCAATTTTATACAGTAACAAAGCCAAACGATAAAAGCCATCCGTACTGTCTTGTGACAATTTGTTTACCGATCGTAAGTCCGAAATAGCCGCCAAGTGATCATTGATTTCAATATAAGCATCGGCTCGAGCTTGACGGAACGTAACCGACCATGGTGAAATCTCGAGTAATTGTGTGAGCATTTGTATGGCATTACGATGATCGCCATGGCTCATTATATGTTGTACAATCTGCCACTGTTCTTCGGCAGGAGCAATCCGTGAGTTGCTTTCTTGGGCAACAGCATTGTCAGGTTCTTCTTCAAGCTGCAGTTAAATTAAAAAGCGATCATGTATAAAGTGCTTTTTGAAGAAGCATTTGTAAATAATAATCATCACAATTTTAATTCAAACTTAAAATAGGTGTTTCTTTTAAAATATTAATAGATATAAAAATTTTTTTTAAATTTTTTAAATCTTTATTGTTAACTTACAACTGTATTGAAGTCTTTTGCAGCCTGTGGATAATCTCCAGTTTTCATATAAACTGTGCCACGCTGCACACGGGCAGCTGTAAAATCAGGTTTCAATTCCAAGACCCGGCTAAAATCCTGTATGGCAAAGCGGGTTTTGCCCAAAGCCAAATACACAGTACCGCGTTTAAACATGGTCAAATAACTAGTGGGATCGCCCTCTTAAATATTAAAAAATAAAAATTTAAAATATACACAACGTTAATTTCTGTTTGACAAACTTACCCACAGCGGCATGGTAATGGGTTAAGGCATCACTAAACTGATTTTGTGCTAAAAACTTTTTGCCCAATTCCAAATGATTTTCAATATCAGCAGCATTTGGAACTGATTCGGCACCTGTTAACAAAAACAAGAAATAAGTTATAATAAAGTTCTTAAAAAAACTAACACAGAAGGAATTAAAATATTGCATAAAATATTTTTAGTAAAACGAATAAAAAAGTAAAAGTTTTAAGAAGTCGTTGGTTATTGTTGGTGTTTAACTATAATTTATTTTTTATTTTATTATATTATTCTTTAGACCACTGCCTCACCTTCTAAAAATAGTTCCAATATTAACAATAGCAAACAGGCCGTCAATTTCTTTTCGCCTCCCATGAGTATTATTTCCGGTAATGACATTCCCATTTTGTCTTTTTTCCAAACTTATGGCAGCTCTTTGTTTTATTAACAATTTAACATTAATGTTTTTACTTCTTTATTACAAACTCTAGAAATTCTTTAAAAGATCCACACAATTTCTTGTGAACGTTATGCAGCGTGGCAGGCAGCAACAGCGATAAAAAATGGAATAAACTTTCTATCACTGTATTTTTGTTGTTATTCCGTTCTATTTTATTTATGAAATGTTAAGAATTTATGCCTTTTTTTCTATTTCTTTAGCAAGTTTTTGTCCTATAGATATTTTTTGTTATGTGCACAATTGAATATATTTATTACTAATGTATTGCAAAAATCCTATCGCTGAAAACATTTAGCTTTTGGTAATTTCCTCATTTTCTTATTTTTCAAAACACTGACGTGTGTTCTTTCAATTGCTATCATCTTTCATTCTACAGAGTTGTATTTAGTATGTGGTTTTTTCTGATTGGTCAGTTGAGTGTGAAAAATATGGAGACGAAAACCTGAAATTTAATGTAGAGTTGCTTTTTTCTAACCGCTATTTTTTTTGGAAGATGTGTTTAATATTCATAAGAGCTAGAAAAACAGAAACTGTGTTTCGCTTATTAGGAATTTCAAGAAACACTTTACTATTAATGGATTTTTTTAAAAAGAGTTGGAAAAACAATTAAAATACATATTTGTATAGTTTTTTAGTATTACAAAACTGAATAATAAAAAAATATAATGAATCCTAGCACAGTGAAATAAAATTCGCATTTTGCTTAGAGGGACGCCTAAGGTATGTAAGTATTTATTAAGGTGGATCTGCAACTGATCAGTTTATACCTCGATATTTTGGTTGACCTAAAATTGCATCTTGTGTTTTCTGTTAGTGTGTTTCCTGTTTGTATTTTTAATTTTATTTAAATGTGGTGTTTTGTTTGTTTATATATACCTACACACATATGTACATATTTACAAAAAATAAAATGCCTATGTTTTTAAAATTTACAAAAATGTATGTGTGTGGCATTTGTAATAAGCGGACAGGAAAAAAAATGAAATAGTTTTGTCATTATTTAAGTATTTATGCTTTTACGTTTTTATGGTGAAAAAAAATAAACAGAAGCTGAAGAAGGTAACGGTCATTATGGCAAGTGCGAACTAATAATAAAATAAAAACAAACAGCAACGAAGAAAGCACGAGAAACACAATTAATAATTTAATAGTTTAAAGGGATGCAATCGAGTCTATTATTTAAAATAATGGTCGAGTTTCGACCACCAGGCGACTACTAACTTAAATTAAAAACTGATATGGTACACAATTAAATAACTCACACATTTTATTATAAAAAACCCTTAATTAGTAGTATCGTTTTCATCAATTAAAGAGAAAAAAGCGAGGATTAAAAAAAGCTGTCAGTCTCTCTTACTAAACCAATCAGTTATAGTTAACAATTTAGTTCCTTGACATTGTTTAATATTTTTTATTAAAAATAATAAATAAATATTATGGTATAAAAAAGCTTTATTTTAATTTAAATAATAAAATTAAAACTGCTTTATTTTAACTTAGAAAAGTTTTTTATCTAAATATTTCTAATAGATCTACAATGTAATATTTTTTTACCAAAATTGAAAGTAGATTAGGTTACGTAGTTTGGTGTTTCTTTTTTCTCTTTTTCTTTACTTTTTTATATATTTAAAATGGCCTTCTTTATATTTAGTTAATATTTTTAGTAGACGTTGCACCTACACTACAAAATAAATAAATTTGTTTAGGCATTTTTTAAACTATAACTAGATGAAAAACTGTTTATGAATTACTTTAATAACAAATTAAAAATATACTTTCATTCCTAAAATAAATAATTTGATTTGTTTTTATTATATTTTTATTAAAAGTTGAAAACATTTTAACGCAAAATTGAACTTAAGTTTCATAAAATAAAATATTTAAGTTGAAAAATTTAACAACAATAAGAAGATTTACAAGATTTTTTTTACTTATCTGAAAATGCTATATGTATGTATATATGTATGTATGTATATTTTTATATGTGTAATTGTACCATAATACATACGTTTTTGTTTTAAACAATGTTTGTATGCATGTATGTACATAAGTATATAAAAATGTGTTTTCCTTAGGAAAAATTAAAATTAATAGTAATAATAAAAACATTTTGTCAAGTTTTTGTCTACTAATGAGATGTAAACGCTTTTTTGTCTATAAATAACTTAGTTTAAGTAAAAGTAAACAAATTTCTTACTATATTCTTTAATAAAATGGACAAAAATTAATGGTATTTTGATTTGTGCGCATGTTTCTACTCAGTTTTTTGATAAAATGATACATATTAGGCTTAAATGCCCAGGACTTTTATAAATTTAAAAAAAATTTAATTTTAAAACTTCATAAAATAAATGCATTTTTTAATTAAAATAATTTGGTATTTGAGCTTTTTTGTGTGTGTTTTTTTTTATCAACTTAAATTAAGTTTGTTTTAAAGATTTTTTATTAGTGTATGTTTAAACCCTTAAAAGTTTAAAAAACTACTGGTCAATAGTGCAGTTTAAAACTAAAGTGCAATAATTATTATTATAATTATTTTGTTTTTAATATATTTTACTTATTTCTTATGCTGTTTATCAAATGCGTTTTTATAAAGTACTAGTTTGTTTTGTTGTAAATGCTTTTAGTTTATTGCTAAGTAATCACAATATTGACCAAATCGTCCAATGGCAGCTCAATGTTAGTTTTAGTTTTATTATTAGAATTAAAATTTTTAGCAGCCACTTCTTCCTCGTCGTGCATTTTTTTCATATGCCCTAAAGAGAAAATTTTAATAGAAAAAGAAAAGAACAAAAAAAAAATTAAAAACTAGAACAGTTTCTTAAGTTCTAGTATTATTTTCTTTACTCTAAAACATGTTGCCTTTTTCCTGCCATTTCTTTAAAAGTACAGATCACTGAACCTGGTAAAAATAGTTCCATATTAAAGGCCTTTGAATATTTATCAAAGTAAATACCCAAAAGCATAAAAAATTAAATATATTTTTGTACTAATATCAGAATTTTTTTTTTTTTTAAATATTATTTGAATGATATTTAAAATAAAATTTACATGTTGCTATTTTGAAATGTTGTAGTAAAAAGAAAATAATATTTAACATTGAACTGGTACTGGTTTCATAAATACTATTAATTTGGTGCCAAAATTTGTTAGAATTTAGACAAATTTTCTTTGGCAAAAACTAATTTATACAGAAGTGGACCAACGTTTTTTTTTTATTGGAGTAGAAAACGGAATAAAACATACATAAGTATGTACGTATGTACTTACATTTAAATTTAATGTGTGTAACAAAACTTTCATTGCACAAATCACATTTGTAATAGGTTTTACCACTGTGTATTCGCTCATGCAAACGTAGTGACTTCTCGAAAAGATATGAACGACCGCATGTGGTGCAAGTAAAATTTTTTTCTAAAACTAAATTTAAAACAAATTCGAACAAAATAATTAATTAAGTAAGGAATAAAATAAAAACACCTTCATGACTTCTACGATGTTGAGTCAAAACATATTTCAAAGCAAATCCTTTGCCGCACACATCACAAATATTTGGTTTTTCCGAGGAATGTGTCTTCAGATGCCATTTCATATCCTGTGAACGTTTAAAACGTTTTGGGCATTGAGGACAAGCATGCGGTCTAATATAAAAATTAAAGTTAAATATTATTATTTTTTATTTTTTTTTAAATTATAATTTAATGGTTATACCTTCCCTCCGTGGAATGCACAACCATGTGTCTTTCCAAAGCCGATTTCATATTAAATCTTTTATCACATTTTTCACATTGAAATATACCCGTAAAGCTTTTTGGTTTCTTATTCATTATCACTCTTTTATTGTTGGCTATTTTAACGGCTCCTTTATTTTCCTTATGATCGTCCAACATATGATCCTTTAGCTCCATTTCGTTTTCGTAACGTTTGTGGCACAACATACACTCAGTTTTTTCAATAAGCGTTAAATTATCCAAATGGTACTCGAGCATGTGTAAACGTTTTTCGAAATATGATGTAAAAACTAAAAAGGAATAAAAGTTAATCCTTGTTTTGCGGTATAAAATCTTAAAGTAAAAGACAAAATGATGACTGCAACTGAACAGCTGACTTTAGTTTCCGTTAGTATTTTATTATTTAGTTGCAAAATTTTAATTTTATCAAAAACATTTGGTAGAAATAGCATTTGAAAAAGTAATCATCTTAGCAGCTAAGAAATTATTGTTAGAGAACATCTTAGCTGCTGAGAAATCTTTACTCTAATACGTATGTATGTACCTAACATGGGACGTAATTTTACCAAAACTTTTATAGGCGGAAATTATAGATTTGTTTAAAATAAATACAGAACTTTTAAACATTTTCTACAAAAATTGAATTTTTTTTAAATCCTTACCTTCTGTACACCTGGCACATTTATATGGCTTTTCGCCACCATGTTGACGATAAATATGCCACCTAAGAGTTTTCAAATGAAAAAAATCTTCAAAATAACAAAAATCATTAAAAATGTTATGTTAAAACATATTTACATTTACATATACAAAGGTATATCTGGCAAAAATATTGAATGTAATTGTTATACATATTGTCATTGAAGTAAAAAATCTCTAAAACAAATTAAATGAAAGCAATAAAAAATTGCTTTGCTTAAATCCTCAGCTTAAATACTTTTCAATATATCTGTTCTTTTTTTAATTTTGCCCCTAGGTTTATGCACTTACTTCTGCCACAAAACGAACAAACCTCCTGACTGCGAAATCCAGTGTGAGTCTCCTCATGACACCTTAAATGTCGCTGATTGATAAACAAACGATCGCAATAGCTACATTTCAATTGTTCCTTCGGATTGTGCCATTTCATGTGATAATTTAAACTTTTACTCGAACAAAAACTCTTACCACACAGGGTGCAATCGAAATCGGTGCCACTGTGATACTTTTCCACATGATTTTTTAGATTGAATTTATCAGCATATTTTTTCCCACACGTCTCACACTCATACACCTTTTGGCTGTGCTCCTCCTTCAAATGGGTAGTTCTAGAAGCAGCGTCCATAAAAGTTTGCTTACAATACGGACAGTTGTAAGGCTGCTCTGAACTGTGCAGTTTAGTGATGTGGGCCAAGAGGTCTTGTTGGGTAAGAAAATTTTCCGTTACACTGTTCTTCCATTTGTAACAGTATTTACATTCGAATGTTATTCGTAAATTATCAGCTAAATGATCATCTTCATTGTCGTTGTCCAGGGACATGATGATATTTCCATTTGGCAGATTTTTGTCATTTTGACGAAAATCTACGATCATATCGTCATTTTCGACTTCATCGGCGATTTCTTCTATAAAATCTAATTCTTCGATAAGTTCTTCTATGAGGTCGTTATCGTCTAAATCGTTGGTATCTTCTGGTAGATTAAGATTATTGGTAGATGCATCTTCATTATCTTCGTTTTTATTATCCTCTTTATCATTATTTTCTATATGGTTGTTGTTGCTGGTGTTATTGTTAACGTTTTCTTCTTCTTCTACTGCAATGTGATTAAAATGTTTATTGTTATTATCGTTATTAAAAACGGCAGTGTTTGGTAATTTCGTTGTGGTTCTAAATGAAACCTCGGTGTTGTTATTAGGATTTTCTATATTAAAATTTTTACAAAAATTCGTGATATTTTCTGTAAATAAAAAACCAAATATAAAATAGAACTTAGTACTAATGTTGGCAAAACTTTTAAACAAACAAAAATATATGATATATGTACACATGTATATCATTTAAAAAGTATTTTTGAAGTAATAAGCGTTAAAATATTCTACTCAAAAATGTGCAAAATAGCCAAAGAATAGAAAATAAAGAAACATAAAAAAGGCAGTAATGGCAAAGTAGATGCAAAAGAATCCCATTTGGTACAATTAAATATTACGGCCCAATTTTAACTACTAGACGACAACAATTTATAAAAAATTTATTTTTAATATTGAAATACATAAGTGCTATTGCTGATAAATTCATAAATTAACATAAATCGTTATGGTATAGAAACTTTTCGATAAATTTCGTATATTTTCACAAATTTATTAATTAAGCTTAACGTTCTTTTTATTTAAAAATACTTGTAGTTTTTATTTTCAAAATTCTTCAACTCCTTTGTGTGGCATCATCAGGAAAATATTTTTAAGGTTAATAAGCTATAATGGATTTTAAATAATTAAAAATATCACCTTAGGTGAAGGGTATAAAAAAGGATATTCAGCTTAATTAATAAATTTGTAAAAATATTATATTGTATTAATATTTTTATTAATAATATTAATATTATATTATCTTGAACAATTTTTTTGAATATTTTTTACTTGCTCATATAAAAAGATTCTTTATAAGAAAATTTTTTTATGATTTTTTGTCATTAAACCGTTTGCCAACCACAAACAAAGTTCACTGACCCACCACAATTAAAAAAAAATGAAAACAAAAGGACTCTTAGTTGTAATGTTTGCTATTTTTTTATTCCTTTCGTAAATATGTGTAGATTCCTATAACATATTTTTTTTATTACTTTTATTTAAACACTTACTATTGTTGTTGCTGCTGCTTCTATTGCTGGTTGTGCTCTTTTCTGTTTTTGCCTCTAATGTGTGCTCGACTAACTTTAATTGTACTGCCATTTCTGCATTTGCAGTTGTTGTCGTTGTTTCGATTACTGCTCCTGCCCCTGTGGCGTCTGTTGCAGTCCTTATGGTGTTTACTAAATCATTATCATGTTCATTAGCAAACCCCTCAAAAACTTCTTCGTCTTGTATGCTTTGTGTATCGATTTTATCGAATATATTGCTTAATATCGTCTGTGCCTCTAAACATTGCCGATGAAACGAGGAGACAGTGCAAAATTTGGAAAAACAATCGGTGCAAATTTTTTGTGGTAAACCATCGTTACACGAAATCTAGGGTGATAGGGGGTAAAGAAAAGAGAATGTATGGTATCAGAATTAATAAATAGATTTTTTATCATTGTACTAAAGTAAATAAAAAAGTGAACGTTTTTAATCGTAATTAAGGGGGTCCATAACAAAATGCAATAACTCCACTATAACAGTTTTTTGAATAAACGAATAAATGCAATTAAAGCTAAAAGGATATACATATTAATTTTTTAACGGATATTTTTTATAAGGAACAATACAAATCATAAAGACATACATATATTTATTTGCCAGTTAATTTTTAAGTTATTTAAGAAACAAACTTGGAATTGTTGCGTTTTGGTCCGAGCCATAGTACATTTTAATAAATTTAAACATTTATTTAAACAAAAAGGTCGACAAAAACCCACTTAACAATTATCATAGTACATTTATTTTTTTATTTTATTATAAACCAAAGCGGAAATATGTATTTCGTTTTTACATGAATTAGTAAAGAATTATTATTATTATTACAACATTTTTTAAAACTGAGTTGCATATATTTTATAGGAAAAATACAAACACTTTTACTAAAGATGTTTATTAAATTCCAATTTCTGCATTAATTTTAAGTTTAACAAAAATCAAAATTGTGTTACACTCTCACTCCAGTGTCCTCCTCCAAAGAATCACATATAGTTACGACATCTGTTTCATTAGCACTATTTCCTTGTTGGTCTAAAAATATATTTGTGTTATATTCTAAGTGTGGAATGTTTAACCGCTGTTAGCAATAATGTTTTTTTCAATATTTAAGAGTTACTATAACAATAAAATCAATGTTTTCCACTTACTTTTTATTAATAGTATGTATCGCAAAACTGTTTATGCATAGATATGGAAATTTGTATTTCATTTTGCTTTGAACCATTATTTTTTGTTTTGAATTAAAGTACATTTACAGACATTTATCGTGTTTTAAAACAGTGGTTACATAGATTTAAAAACGTAAAATTGGATAGCAATAACAACTGTCGTTTAAAATGTTAACAATTTGATTATTGTTTAAAAAAACCCGTTAGTGGATATTACTATTATGACAATTTCGAACGTTATGATTTTAATTTGATATACAGAAGAGGAGGACAACACTGTTTACCCTCACACTAAAAATGGTGTCCAATTTAGCCATTTATCATAAATTACCTTTATTTTCCAAGCATTTAATTCGAAATGTATGCGCTCCGTTTCAAGTTGCCAACGAGGAGCATTAAATAAATCAAACCATTGGCTTTCATTATCAAAATCACATTTGGCGCAAGTACGGCAGGTTTCCATAATTATTTATTTATTCATTTATGAAATTCACACACAAAAACACACACTTTTGTTAAAAAAAAATGTTCAATTTATTTTAATAGAAAGTTTTGTCTGCCTATATTTTTAGCATCTCTTGCGGGTTTTCTCTTATTAGGCTCCAATTGGCAACTGATGTAACTGGCACCTCCTTGTTTTACGAAAAGTCCTTGTTCGTTTGTTTTTTTTTTTTTTCAATAAAACTAATGTTTTTTTCTCGTTCTCCAAACTTTTGTACTGTTTTTTGTGCAGCTGTAAAGTAACATTAATGTTTACTAACTTTCGTTGTTTATTTAATAATTTTTTTTCACGATTTTCCCTTTTGCACACAACTACATATTACTATTTATACATATGTATGTATGTTTGCATACGAATTTGGAAAATATAAAGTTTTTCAGCATGTAGCTGTAGTAGCACAGATTTTTCAGCTTGAAAGCCTCGGTCAAACTAATTTGCTTTGATGTAGTTTTTAATGGATTTAGTTCGCACAAATTTTAGTTGAGTTTGTTCTTGTCATGTTCTTCTGGGAGTGCAAAACATTCATGTTCACACACATCCTGCGGGAGAAAATGAAAAAAGCCCAGTTTTTAGGCTCTTAGTGGGGTAGTTGTATGTATATCCATGCTTTTACGTTTTAACACACACAAACACATACACTACAAATGAGTTCGTTTACAAATACATACATATAAACCTCTTTATACACTTAACCCCACCCACTCAGCATTTTATGGAAACTTTGATCATATTCGAGTCTTTTATGACT
>NDXZ01022329.1:0-10587 GCA_003055125.1 Paykullia maculata
ATGTGAAGACCGACACCAGATGCTAGCTGATGTATCTCATCCAATAAACACAAATGTGCCTAATGAATTTCGGGGTCGCTCTTAATAGTCATTAATATTATTATCGAGATTTGATTCACTACAAATAAGTTTCAAAAGAATAAAAAGCTCTTAAGGTTCACATCCAGAAATTCACTAAAAATAAGTTTCACTTAAACAAAAATCTTTTTACCAAAATTTAAATTATTGATCCTTAACTGGTTTCAGCGCACATACCGGTAATCATTAAAACGCTCAAAATATCATTAATTTATATCCAAATTCAATTAAATAATAATAATGTCGGAATCGCAATAAAAATTTAGCAAATATAATTTTCTATTTCATATGAAAAGGTGGCCTATGAAAAGGTGGCTTATGACTCAAAAAAGAAATTGCGAGAAACAGCTGTTAAAGATAAACAATGCATTTCATTTTCATTTGTGCTCTTCTTTCTCTACATTTTTACTACACTTCTAAGCAAGTTAGGACTTTCTAGTTTTCACCACGTGAAAGAGCGTCTCAAAAACTATCGAAACCAAAAAAAAGTGGAAAATTTTGTTTGAGTCATAAGCCACCTTTTCAGAGGCCGGTCACATATTCTGACTGATTGCTTTATATGTAATTTATAAAGATAAACAAAGTCTTTTGATATAGCACTCGTATATTATATGAATATTTTTGCACATAAAAGCTCAAGACAGTTGAAGTGACGTTGTTTTGTTGACGCTTATGTTGATAACATTTTGTTGTTATTGTCGAATTGATATGACTTTATTTTTACACACTGAGATATTTAATGATTTCATGTAACTAATTAGTGTGCGAGTGTGTGTGGTGTGGGTGTGTGGTTTTATTTACTTTTTTATGTTAAATTTTAAATTTCTATATAATAAAAATTCTTATCATTATTATAATATTAAACTGACAATGAAAAGTTTTCCTTATGATTGTTATTAAAAAAAAGGTAGATATGTTTAAGCATAAAACTTTATTAACTATCTAAACATATGTATAATAGTTTTACGCATAACAACAAACATATATTTTTGCTTTAAAAAAAAAACAAACATATAATAGAAACTCGTAGCGCTGAAAGTGTGGGGTTCAATTGAAGGGTTATAAAAATTATCTAAATTTGAAATTGTTTACATCGTAAATTTTGAAGGCATTAAAAGGTACTAAAACGGAGGAACATAAACGAGAGCAAATAACTAATTATTATTTATTATATTGCCATGCTTTTTAATTTTTCAACCGAAATTTGTATTTTAGGAATTTATGATAACAATAATTTTATTTAAGGTTTAAAATTAACTTTTGCTAATTTAAAGTGCATATTGTTTGTCTCTATAGGAAGGAAGGTTTTTAAGGTTCTCTTTCAGGAAGGGAAAAAATATGATAAAAAATCAATAAATAAATTAATAAAATAAATTACATCTTTTACAATTACATTTTTTGAATAACTTTAAAAATTAAATAAAAGCGGAACTTCTTTTAAAAACATTCACTCTTCAAAAAATGAGGAGTAAATTTTTAAAAACATTTTTAATATTAAAAAAAGTATACATTTTACCGAAAAAAAAAATTTTGGCTGCTCAAGTTTAACCATCATATTGCAAAAATAGGTTCTGTTTTTTTTTAAAGTCTTATAAATGTTCAGGCAATTGATTGCCAAAAGTAGTGATTTTCGGTTTGTAGAGGCAAAAATCTTAAAAAAAAAATGTACCACCACAACTTTCGACAAACACATTGCAGCAAGAAAATATTGCTCTTATTTATAAACATACATACAAGCTTGTGTACGTGTGTTGCTACAAAACATGCATTGATGCAATAGAACATAGAATAGATCATTGTCGGAAGAAAATGTAATGCTTTTTACAAAAAATATTTAAAAACATAAAACTTTTAAATTACTTTTTCGTTTCATCTGAATTTGAAAAATTTAAAAAAGAGTAGTCAGGCTTTTAGAATATTATTGTCTAAAGAAAAACTTTAAAATTTAGACGCAGTAACAGTTGAATATAGTCGACTATCTCAATTGTATTTTTTTCTTCACATTACTAATTTTTCTAATTAATTTGTAAATAATTAAAAAAAGGTTTTAAAATAATTTTTTTTAATTCCTAATTTTTTAAAACTTTGTTTTATGAATGGAAAAATATTATTATAAAAAATTTGAAAATTGATTTTATTTAAAGATTCCAAAAAAATACTTCTAAACATTTATTACAATTTGTAAAAATTATTAAATCTTTGTAAAAAATATTTTTAACAAAATTTTATAGAAATTTCATTTTTAAAGAAATTGAAGATTTGATTTATCTTTTAATAAAAAATTGCTGTAATTTTTCTTTTATAGGAAATATCGTAACATAAATTTTTAAATAAAATTTACAAATTTCCTTTTTTATAAAAAAAACTCGATAAATTACTGACAGTTTTTCGTAAAATAGTTTTAGCTATAGAGATCCTCAATAAAAAGTTCGCTTTTTAATACCATTCACCTCATCACAGGTGACAAGTAGAGCTGCAAAACAATCGATAGTACTATCGATAGTTTATTTTTACTCTGAATATCGATAGTTTTTTTCACTATCGGCAAATTTAAAAAATGTAAATACGAAATCTATTAGTTGTAACTAATGTCACATTTTAACAACTTATTCTCCGCAGGTTATTAGCCGCAACTGAATTTTTATAGTTATGTATTTATACCTAACGTAAAGTAAAAGTAAATCAATACCAAAAAAACTGTGCTAAATAGTTTTAAGTGATTTGTTCTGGTAATAATTTAATTAAATTTTGCTACGTAAAAATAGTGGCTACGGCTAGGTGTCGCCGTTAACATTATAGGCTTTGTTTTCTTTACAAAATTTTAGAATATTTGTGTTTTTTTTTTTAAATACATATATAAGTACAATAAAAATGACGGTTCACATATAAAAATGGATCAGTAGTTGGCTTTAATTTAAATAAAGTGTATACATATGAATGTATGTATGTATACAAATTTATCCTGTTCGCTTGAACACTTTTTGTTCAAACTATCGAAACTATCGATTGTGCCGACTCTATAAAGTATATATATTCTGGGTCCTTATAGATAGGGAAGTCGATTTAGCCATGTCCGTCTGTCAGTCTGTTGAAATCAACTTTTCTTAGCCCCCCCCCCGATGTCGTACAAACAAGTTATTGCTATTTAACGATCAGAAATTTCACCGAGATTCTTGCTATTAAAAAATCACCAAAATCAGACAATTAATGAGATATAAGCAAAAAAAAATTTTTCTGAGAAATTAAAAAAAAAAAATTTCGAGATACATATAGGCAAAAAATTTTTCTACACAAAAATTATTATATTTGTGTGTAAGACATGCCTTTTTTGGATACTTAAAATTGGCCCAGAATTTGCAATTGGCAAAGATATGAGCGAAAAGCCTATTTGGACTTAAATTAATATCATAAACAAATCAAGTTTTCTAATACTTTAAATACTTTTCGGACATGTAAATACATAGTTATGTACATACATAAGTATATATATATATACACATATATACATACATAAACACACTCTTACTCGCTCTTACTTGTTAAAATTATTTTTAAAACTTTCTTTCTTTGCAAAAAATAAAAAAAATAATAAAATTCTTGAAATAAAGACTTTTTTCATAAATGCGTTGTTTATATTATCTTCGCAATTCGTAGTTTAATTTGAAAACATTTTTAATATTTTTAAAGTATGTACATATTTACTTTGTAACCGTATGAAATATATTTTCTTTGAAAGAATATCAAAATAAAATTATTCTTTAATGACTTTAAAAGCACTACTTCCGATTTTATTACTTTTGAGTTGCGTTTCCTTTGAAGTTCTTTTTATTTGCTGATTTGTTCAAAGCATTAGGAAAAGGCTTTAAGTCAATGCCAATTTAAAATAATCTTTAGCAAAATCTTACGATTTTCATTATTTTTGTCCCTTCTTTGTTTTGTTTTTTTTTTATATCTTAACCAATAACAATCAGTTGAATATGAGCAAAGAAATAAAAATTATAGAAAATAAAATAATAAAAAAAATAATCCTCCTCCCCCCCCCATTTAACAAAAAAATTCTCGTATATTTACTTACGTATCAGAGTCTTCAGTATTTAAATTGGTTTAGTTATGGCTTAAGATTTGTTTTTGTTATTTGTCCAATTGAAAGTGTACGTTTCGTGGATACTCTGCTCGTAATGACTTCACAAAAGGATCATGCGGCACACAGAGTCATTTATATTCCTGGAAACAGTTGAGAGTGAGACTGACTCTATTATCCTTTTTACTCGTTTCAAATTTTTTATTCAAATTGGTACATTGGTTGTTCTGTTTTTTTTTCATTTTCTTCTTCTGCTTCTACTGCTTTTAACATAACTTTTATTTTTTATTTTTGTTTGCGTAAAAAAAAACAACAAAGAAAAAAATAATAATAATGTAATACTAAGAAAAATTACCAAACACGGTTTTTCCATTATGAAAATGAATGTATATTTATGTATGTACGCAAATGCTTTAGAAAATAAAATCTAAAGAAATGACCAAAGTACTGATTTATATTTGTACATATACATACAAGTACTACCCCGCAATAGTATCGAAATTTAGCGAGAAAAACCAACAAATTACGAAAAGCGTTTATTTTCAATTTAACCAAATGAAAATTAAAAGGTTTTCAATTAGAATTTCTTTTTTGGTTTATAAAAATCCAGTAAAAATACAATTTCTTATTTTAAAGCTAATTTTGCTTAAACAAATTTATTGCAATTGTTTTTAAGGCAAAGAGAACATAATTCGTTGCAATATGCAGCAACAAAGTTTCTGAGGGTCATTTGTTTTTCGCTTTAAAAGAATGAGTACAACAACAAAAATTAAAAAAATAAATAAATACACGTACGAATACTGAGTGGGAGAGAATAATTAGATTTATAGACATAAAAACAAAACCAGTGAACTAGACCTGATTTCAGTGTAGACGAAATTAATAAATTCAGAGCATTTTTACACTCTCTCTCCGAATTTTGTGAAATTGGACACACACATTAAGTTCCAGTGCAATAAACAATATTATGAAAAAATTGGGCAGTGCCACGCCTATTCAAATGAATTATTTTACCTTTTTCCATAACAAATTACTTTAATTTCTTTAAAAGGAAGAATATAAGTACTTATTTGTACTTGGTATAAATTCTATGACGATGAAATAATATGAACCAAGCCCACAAAAAATACGTCATAAAAGTAATTACATTTTTAGTTATAACAAAATTAAAATTATATCCAAATTTTTTTTATAAAAAACTCAATAACATAAATTACATTTTTATATGCAGAAGTATACATATGTATATATATATTTATAAATCACTTTCTAAAATTAAATTTTCGTCGCTAAATTCTTCATCTGATTTTTTCCATCTTCAGTATCATCGGTCAATATTGTCTTGAGAAAAAGCGGTTTTTTTTGGGATTCTCGCAGATTAATAATTCGATTACTTCCGGTGGAAGTGTTAAACGCTTCCTTTGATGAATACGTGTATTTAAACGAAAAGATAATATAATAGATAGATAGATGATAAATTATCAAAGAGGCTGGTTCTTCGGGTATAATATAATCTATCAAATTCATATACTTTTTATTCATTTCATTTTTATAGCAGTTAAGTTAGTTAGTATGATGCAAAAAGAGTAAAAGTTCACAACTGTAATCATAAATGCAATAAATAAAAAACCGCGTAACCTTGAAGTATCTGACTTTATTACAACTTCCTATAAAATAACTATGGTGCTTGCAGATTATAGCTACCTGTGCTTTTCTTGTAGAATGATCGTTTGTTATAAATTCGTGCTGCATTATGCATTTTTATATAAGAACTTGGGTGGACAATTTTGGTACCTTCGATTGACTAAAAAATGAACAGCTTATTATAAATTCGCGAAAATAATATTTCACAGGTGCTGTTTCTTATAACTTATTTAACTCCTACTTAGCTTATCTCATATAAAACTGCATAAAAATGTACATTTTGTATGAAAGCCCCCCTAAAGGAATGAAGATAGCAGTTAAGTTAGTTAGAAATAAATGTTGGAATGAAAAATAAAGTGGAGTCGGTCATATATTTGACCTGTGTATGAGCATTCTAGGCGCTGCAGGGGCTAAATTTAATAATTTCACTAAACCGCCATATTTAATAGAAACCCCCCCTACCAAAAAAAAAACTGCGTTTTACTGCGCTTAATTTTTCTACAGTTATATTAAAGAAACTATAACTTCTCATCACAAATTAATATAATTACCGGGAAGAGCCCGAAGCACAACTAAAACGCTTTTTAAACATAAACTTAGGCTAACAATTTTAAACATTTTAAAGTATCTTTTCAAACGTAAAAAAATTATAGCCTATCAATAGAAAATGCAACAAAATAACAACATTAAAAAAAAAAACAGTGGTTACGAAAATTTTAAATTTTTCGTTGGATAGCTTCACGCTTAGGAATACCCTAGGATTCGTGCAGTTTTAACGACGACCAAGTTCCGACTAATACAAACGCGCAGGTACCACCGTTGGAAAACCGGGAAGGGTTGCATTTTTGTCTCTAGTCATTTAACAACAACTAGAACAAAATTTGATGTAACTGCGACCACTTTTTAAAAAATGAATTTTGGCCAAAGAAAGTGGTCGTTGAAACCATAGTGCATACTTTCGTCTCCCTATTGTCATGACAAATACGTATTGCCTTTTTATACCCTTCACACACACACATGTGGTAAGGGTATATATAGGTTTGTCATTCCGTTTGTAATTTCTTCAATATTCATTTGCGACCCTACAAAGTACACATATTTGGGATCCTTATAGATAGGGAATAAGATTTACCCATGTCCGTCTGTCCGTCTATCCGTCTGTCCGTCTGTCCGTGTGTATGTTGAAATGATTATATTGGGAAAAAAATTTACTAATATACACACATAGAGAACGTAGTGAAGGGTATATAAGATTCGGAATAGCCGAATATAGCGCTCTTACTAGTTTATATTGTAGAGTGTAACAGTTATGTTCTAACAGCATTGTCGAGTATTTTAAAGGCAAATTAATGAATGTGCTTGGGCATTGCTTTGAAAAGAGCATAAACAAACACCTTTTAATATCATTGATTTAGTTTATACAGGCTTAAAGTAATTAAAAATTAATTTTGCTTCTAATATATTTAAATGAGATCTTCCTGGCATATTTTTTTTTTTTTTTTGAAAAATTAACAACACAAATAAATATTAAAACGCTTAAACGTCAAACTGTTGTTATTTGTATCTTAAACAATATAATTTAAGAAATGAGTAAAGATATTATATTGAATTAAAAAAAAAAACTCAAAACCTTAAAGGCCCTTTGGCGATTGTAGATGAGCTGGAAAAATGTTATTGCCTTTGTGCCCAATTGGAATTTTTTTAAATACACTTCATACAACTTTTAAACAATTCAATCGGAATATATTTGAATATATTTATTATCATTAATATTTTCAACATCTCTCGACACTTGACGAATGCATGAATATTTGTAGAAAGAGTTTGTAATATTTAAGTGAAATAAGAAAAATAGGGCACAAACAAATATACATACTTGTAAATAAGTATATATGTATGTACATTCATACATATGTTTATGCTTTTATAGCATATTTTACCAAAATAGCTCAATGCCACTGCCGATGTCTGCGCCTGATTTCATCTCTAAAGATAAGATATTGTTTTTTTCTTTTTTATTCATTTTCCTTTTGTTTTTATTAATTTATCTAACTTTCTTTCTCGTCCTAATGCTTGTCCTTGTTTTGTTGTGTGTCGTACGTACTTTGTTCTGCCTTCGTTTGTGTTAACTGTAAGTAAGTTATGTCAACTATGTTAGTTGACAACTTGTCTTAACAGTCTTACAAATACTGACTGACTAAATGACTGACTGACTGTCATAGTGGTTTGGTTTATTTTGTTGTTTTTGTTATTATTTGTCTCCCATGTGGTATGAATACCAGTCAAGTTGCTAATATATACTATATGACAGTTGCTTTAATAAGACTTTTGAAAATCGCGTGCCAAACTCAACATCATCCGCTTCAGCCATAGCAATGGAATAAAAGGAACAACATTTGTTTTTGTCTTCTGTGGAATCTGTAATCAGTATCGTTATGATAATTGAAATATTTCTATTCTAATATATGTATGTATTTTCTTTCTCTGATTCTTTTCCTAATAAGATTTACTTGAGACTTATTTGCGAAGATATTTTGTTGTTGTTTTTATTTATGTATGTATGTATGTGTGTGTGTGTGTGAGACATTGGCTGCTTTCCACAAAATAAAGTTGCCTCTTGGATATTAACTATGCAAAATGCTATTGCGGTCAAGTAAGTAAGTAAGCAAGTAGGTAAGAAAGTCAGATTAGTAAGATTTTTTATGTATGTGACTGAACATAACGCTGGTTAAGCACTTAATAATCAATGTGTATGTAATACTTAAGAGTTCTAAAGTACACTTGTTTCATCATGTATACATTCGTACATGTATGTGTGTGCGTGTGTGTACGTATAAATTTCTGACAGTGGTGCCATTACATTTAACAAATGGAGTTGTTTGCGTTTATGCATTATGTTTGCTGGCTCATGTATAATTTAGATAGATTATAACTAAAGTGTATCTAAATTAATCAGT
The DNA here is from genome assembly GCA_003055125.1 of Paykullia maculata. Classification (NCBI taxonomy): domain Eukaryota; kingdom Metazoa; phylum Arthropoda; class Insecta; order Diptera; family Rhinophoridae; genus Paykullia; species Paykullia maculata. The sequence goes on from NDXZ01022329.1 coordinate 8,761, forward strand.
TTGCTTAAATCATAGCAATAAGAATCATTTCTAGTTGTTAATCAGTTCGCATAACATCATGAACATCGTTAAGGAAATGAAAATAAATTCCCATAAACCCAAAAGTTAAGTGTACATATATACATACATACATACATACATAAGTACATATGTATGTAACTAAATAGTAATGTTTTTAACAAACACATTTTTTTTATGAAAGAGTAATAACACTATTTTGAATAATATTTTAAGTACCTTTTAAATGATATTTTGGAATAAAGGAATGAACAATTTCCAAGTTCTCAAATTAATGTATAAAACACATAATAAATCTTATTAGATTGTTGCAGAAATTTTTGAAACTTTCTTAGATCTTACTAGACTTACCAAGGAAAACTATCTAACAAAAACTTGTATTGTTTTGTAATGAGTTAAAATGATAAAATACTGTAATTGCACTATTAACCCATTGACATTTTAACCCATTACTTTAACATGGCAATGTAATTGGAGGCAAGTCATTAACACGTCCGCTTACAAATAGCGATTACTTTATGGCATTACTTTAATACCATTAGGTAGCTACTTACTATTAATGAATACAGCAGCCCTTTAGATTACAAATCAGGAATTAAATAAGTCATTACTTTAAAAATATTATATAACTACTTGCTTCTAATGAGCTGAATTAATAATAAATTGTTTTGGATGACTCATCATATAAATTATATTGAAATTAGTATTCAATTCACTGTATCAGCACTGGAAGATGTACTGAATTTTTCCCTTTAACCTTACTTGAAAATACAACAGTGTAATTTTGTGCATCATTGACACTTTTTGATTTTTGTAGTTGATGAAAGACAAGTGAATTAATAAAGAACAAAGAATTCGTGAACAAATTGTAATTGTAAAACCGATTACCAATAATGTATTATATACGGAGAACAAAAATGAGGTTTGTTACTTCTGTACATTACGTCTTACAGAAACACTTGAAAAAATCTTAAGAGACTTTACAAAACGTTATAAAAGTTCTGAAAGTCATAAACCAAATGAGAATCACAATAACTATTTTTTGTGGCTGCCAACAATTTTTACAACAAAAAGGCATGCAGCTTATATTTCTTAGTAAATATCTGTTAAATAAGTAATTACCTTTAACATTGTAATCATGTCATTAGAAAACTACCTTTAAGTAATACAGACGGTATGTAATACTCATTGAAAAGTAAATTATTGGGTAAGAGAAAGTCATTACCTAGCTTTTGCTGGGTATTTTAAACAGTTTTATAAGCATTTAGATGATTTGATGGTAATTTAGGTTTATGTAAAAAATTTATTCTTTAAAACTTTCCTAATATTAAACAAAATAATGGGCACACTTAATACTTTAACCTAAATATAATGCAGTTCCATAAGTTTTAATTTATTTTGTTTTTTACTAAGAACAGTTTATTTGGATGATTGCAAAAGCACCAACAGAGCAAAGCAGTCTTAAAAAAAAACCTATGATTTTGTTTTTTTTATTTATATATAAAATATATATTTATTTAACGGTATTTGTTGGAATAAAACCCACACTGGGACTAAACAACTACCCAAACAAAGCATCCTGCTTGCTAATTTGTAACACAGGTTTGTAATCAACATCTTTGCAAAAACTGCAGGGTATTTATGGGTGCCTGTATGGGAACATTAACTTGTTTTTATATGTATGAATGTCTGAAAATTTATACATGAGTGTCTATAAAAATAGTTTATATGAACATAAGTAAACGTTCGTTCATATACATAACTTGCCGATATGAAAAAAATACAAGAAATTCACAAAAAAAAAAAAAA
>NDXZ01022361.1:0-10240 GCA_003055125.1 Paykullia maculata
TAGTACATGGAATCAGTTAATTCAGTGCATTTTCCAGTATTTTGGTCTACAATTATAAAGGCAACAGCAATAATATAAATTTCATTAAAAAAAAACCAACTCGAATAGCTTATGCAAATTTCACATAATCATTGAGCCATATTTAAGCAACGGAAAACCAAAAATCAACCCGACTAAAAACACTCTTAGCATATTTACCATTTTTACAATTGGCTAAAAGAAACCGTATCATTATAGCAAGTGCTATACTTGAGCAACGCTTTTATCTAAGACACCTTAAAGATTTAAAATTTTTTTTTTTTACTTTTAGGTTGCCGTGAAACTGGCTTTATTTATGCCATAACTAGTGCCGCTGTTACCCATTCTATTGCACGAGTCTGCAGTGAGGGTTCAATTGAGTCCTGCACCTGTGATTACAGCCATCAATCGCGTTCCCCCCAAGCTAATGCTCAGGCTGGCACTGTGGCAGGCGTTAGAGACTGGGAATGGGGTGGCTGTTCCGATAATATTGGTTTCGGTTTTAAATTCTCCCGTGAATTCGTCGATACTGGCGAACGTGGCCGCAATTTAAGAGAAAAAATGAATTTGCACAACAACGAAGCTGGCAGAGCGGTAAGTTGTTAAATACTTTTTAATTTTTCTATTTATTTTTTACTTTTAATTTATTTGCAAAACAAAGGGGTGGAGGGCGGTCTTCATTAGTTTTTCACTAATCATTACTCTTTTAATTGTTTATTAGACAAACATAAAACAAACATTTTAATGTGTTCAATATTGGCAAATTGTGTTTAGCTTTGTGTGTGATCCTCATTAATTGTGCCAACAATTATGGTAGGCAACCAACAAGCCAGAGAATGTAAAAGAAAAAGCTTCCTTACAAAATAGACATTTATTGGGACCACATGCTGTAGTTTCTATTACTAGTTTCTTTGGCTTTTTATTTGTTTCTAATCATTAAACACAAACTACTTGACGATACTTTACCAACGCCCCATTATGAAAAGCGTATTTAGTATTCTCCTTTAACGCTTCTCCTACATCTAGCGCTTGTACTGGTACTCGTTTTTCCTTCTTCCTTCCATTACATACATGCTGTTTAATATTTTTATTTACCTCGTTTAAAGAGAATCATATATTAAAGTTGTTGACAGCTTTTTCTAAAAAATGTTGATGTAACATTTCAACAGTTGCAAAGTTAATCTATAGAGTTTATTGCAATTAAAACATTCATGTTTAAATAAAAAAAAAACTTTTCTAAAAATAACAAAAAAAATCCTTCTAGTTTATAAAATTGCTATAAATTTTGCTACTAATCCTCTGTGCACAAATTTCAATTTTTATTGCATGATCATGCAATGTTCTCACATGGGGGATTAACGTAAAACGAACCAACTGTCCCAAACTATGTACATAAAAAACAAAGATCCATGAGACGGTTTAAAATTATAAGCTGCCGTAGGCCGCCAGTTAGGTATAAGTTACAACGCCGCAATTGATATGTTATCAAAACAACTTTTATTGATCGTCGTAGGTCCCCCCGGGGGCAATTATATATGAATCATGATGGTTACGTCCCATTGTGGTGCTAATGCTCTCGGGGAAAAGAGGCTTGTCTTAGCCTCGGGTGCACGGACCCAAATTGGTGATTCACCAGAATTTTTCTGTTACCACGGAAACCAATAAGCCCCTGGGACTAAGTCTGGGACTGGTTATTGGTTGAGGACCTTTCGGGGTCCACGTGTTAGTTGTAGTTGTTACCTAACTTTTGAATTAATAGAAAGAGGTGTCAATTTTGCCGATATACGTCTTCGGACTTATTTCGGACGGTTAAAGCATAGACCTCTATGAGTGTTACTAAGTAACACACTCTATGCAATAGAAGATCGGAGTCCTGGCTTGTTCTAGTGACAGACTTCGGTCAGCCGGATCTAGATAGCCCGAACTCTCCAGTAAGGTGCCTACTCTATTATCCGTGAAACATAATGGATAGAAAATTGCTACCTGTGTGTTCCTTGCAACGCACACAGGGGCGATAGTTAACGCATGGAAATTTAACTCGTGGTTTGACCACTGTCAGGTAATGTCACTCGGTGACGGTACAAACATAAATCTAATTCACATATGATCGTCGTGGGTTACATTAAAAATTTTCCGCCGTAAAAAAAATTCTGAAGACATAAGTTTTTTATATCGAATTTTTTACAAAATATTCATTTTGTATTTAGAATAATAATTTTATTTTATTTTTTGTACAAAATCTTATTTAAGAATCTTGTACATAAACAACTTAATTTTTTTTAAGCTGGCTTTAAAATAAATTGGCAACTTTGATTTGTTCTTTTGCTTTAGCCCAACTTCATTTAATTCGTATTTGTTTCATTATCTAAAGCTTACGATGTCTTTATTTTGTTGCTGTTATCGTTTATGTTGCTGCATGTTAAAGCTGTTGCTGTTGTTCAGCAATTAATATGCCATCGAGCTTGTAGTTTATATGCGTTACAGAAAAATCGTATGCAATTGCTTAAAATAAAAGAAAACTAAACAAATATTAAGTCGTTTTGTTGAGCTCAAGCAACATGTTTTTTCTTTCTTTTTTTTGATAAAACGACCTCCTCTTAAGGTTTTTGGTTTGGTAATTTAAAGTGAAAAAAGCTTAAATATGTTGTACGGTGCGTTGTAATAATATCAACAGCAAACAAAACAATAACAACAATGAAAACTTTATAAAAATTGACCTCATGCTGGGTAGTAATACTTTTTGGTCATATGCAGTTTTGTGGCCCCCTCCCCCCAGCAAGTAGTAGATTTGTTGGTTGATTATTGTTGTTTTACAGAAACACAGCAATAGCAGCAACAACATTTATTGCTTTTTAATAATGTTGCAAATATTTGCCTGGCCTCAACGATCTTTGGATCATACACTTTTAAACACAGTTGTGTTTATGGCTCCTTGCCACAACTCCCCAGAGACCGTTTGTTGCACGCGTCTTGTATAACAAATCCGTACAAAAGCACAAAACCTACCTGATCGTTTTCTGTTGTTGCAAGTTGTGCTTAGTTTCCACAGCTACAGCAAACTAAAGCCAAAATAATTAAGTGGAAAACATATTAATGCACAGAAGGGTGGCTCTTAATACGCCATAAAATGTCAAAAATGAGCAGCACATAAATTATATTTTACCATTTTTGCAAAGCAAAAAGATTTACTAATGAAGCCATTTAAGGTTTAAAAAATAAATAAATATCTCTTACTTTAACATAAAATACTAATTTTCCTTAAATACATTTATATGAATTTTTTTTTGGTTGGCTTCTTTTAGCATGTCCAAGCTGAAATGCGTCAAGAATGTAAATGTCATGGTATGTCTGGTTCCTGTACCGTGAAAACATGCTGGATGCGTTTGGCCAATTTTCGTGTTATTGGTGATAATCTTAAGGATCGTTTCGATGGCGCCTCTCGTGTTATGATGAGCAATAGTTTACGTCCCAGCGGTAGTGCTAATGCTGTTGGTTCCCCCAACAGTCCCAATGCAGTGGGCTCTTCTTCGGTTCTGTTGCTGCCGAATGCTGGCAGTCCGAATGTTTACGATGACGAAAGAATGCTGAATGATGAGCATGTGGTGAAACATCATCCAAATATGCCCTCACCAAATAGCTTGCCCACATCGAATGCACAGTCGCGTAACTCAGTGCGTGGTCGACAGAGACAAGGCAGAAAGAATAATAGGTAAGCGTTAGATTTATATCGCATACATACATACGTAAATACACAAACATACTCTCTTTATTTTCATCTTTCTCTCTATTTGTTATTATGCAAAAAAAATGTTTCACGCTAAAATTTCTGTGATCATTTTGAAAAATATTTTTGTAAAACAAAAATACAAATTTTGTTAAAAAGTTCTTCCAAGAAACGAGTTTTGATTATTTTAAGGGTATTCCTTGTCCAGTGACTTTTGAAGGGAGGATGCAGCACTTGATTGGTTTAAATCTGTTAACAAAACTGATATTTGTCCGTGAACTTGCAATTTATTACTTCTATCATATTTAATTTTGTGCTTTATTAAAGTAGACTAAACTAAGTTCAGGGACTTGTCTGAGAATGACGCACCCATTAAGACTTATAACAGGTACTTTCATCTCAGTTCCCTTTTCACTGACATATCACATTTATAAAATTTTAAGCTAAGAAAAGTCGAGCAAACACAACAACACTGAAAACTGTAATATCTGTTATATGTTTTGAAAAAATATCACTGTGATAAATTTTATCACCATTAAAAAGATGATTTTTATAAGAAAAAGCTCAATACTAAAATTGAATAAAACAAGTTACGTGCAAAATATTAAAAAAAATTTTTTTTTGTTTACTTTAAAGACGATCGATTTGACATAATCCGCTTCAAAATAGGCTAAATAGAATCTTCATATCTATTTACTCTTATGCAAAAACCTTTTAGTTATCTTTTCATTTCTTTCTTTCATCAAGCTTCTTCTTTATTCTCTTTTCAGATATTCCTTCCAGCTTAAACCCCACAATCCCGATCATAAGCCACCAGGCACAAAAGACATTGTCTACTTGGAACCCTCACCGTCGTTCTGTGAAAAGAACTTGCGCCTTGGCATTCAGGGTACACATGGACGACAGTGCAATGATACGTCGATAGGCGTAGATGGTTGTGATCTGATGTGCTGTGGCCGTGGCTATCGCACCCAAGAGGTTATCGTTGTCGAACGTTGTGCCTGCACATTCCACTGGTGTTGTGAAGTCAAGTGTAAGTTATGTCGAACGAAGAAAACGATACACACGTGTCTGTAAAGCAGCACAGCTGTCGCTGGCATCATTATCAATACAAACACACACATTAATACACTTACACGCACATAAAGCATACGAGCCTGAGCTTGTACATATAAGCATGAGTATAAAATAGACCTTGTCCTAGAACAAGGCTTGTTATTTGTTTAAATATTTTTTTTTATATTTTTATTTTTAATTTTTACATATTTTTCTTGTACAATGTATTAAGGAAAAATAAAAGTAAGAACCCTTCGCTTGCCGCATAACAAAGAAAAAAATATGAATTTTACTAACCACACGAGTACAATCAATGATTTTGACAAAAAATTAATTTGCCATACTTTGTAAATGTCAATATGAATTTATTTAAAAAAAAATACAACAAAACAAAAAACAGAAAAGCAAAAATGCAAATTGTGTGGTCTTATTTATTAAAAACAAAAAAAAAATAAAAAGAAATCATAAACGTTTATGACTACACTAAGCGCTGGTTTTAAATAAAATACATAAAATTGATATTCGGCATGCATGACAAGCAAACCGTCCTTCCATTTTTCTCTTCCCTTGACCCACAATTTTTGTAAAATAAAATAAATAAATTTTTAATTTAAACAAAGTTTAAACAAACTTTTCTAGCAGTATTAAACTATGTATGTATATGTAAACCTAAGCAATTTGTTTTCTAACTCAAGCTTACTCTTCCTCTCTTCCCCTCTCTCTCTCACTCATTTACTCGCCCAAAACGAACGAGAAACCCTTAAGCCCAGTTTATTAGTTACTTAAGTAACAGATTTAATTCAATTTTCTTCCGACAATTTCTTAATGGATTTAATGTAAGAAAGAATATCAGCAAATTTATAAAAAATAAATTTTAAAAATGCATTTCTTAACCTAAAAACGGGGGCAAGTTCCCTTAGTTTTAAATACAATTAATTAATTTTATAACGAAATAAACAAATTAATTATTTTGTAATTAATTAACTTTTTTAAAGACTGAAAGTATGCAAAATTGATTTTGAATTAAATTTTTGAAATATTTAAAATAAAAAATGAGATGAAAAGTATTTTTAGTTTTATTTTCTTTTCTTTTTTAAGCTTTTGTAAATAAATATTAATCATAATTATTATTATATATTATGCTTAATTTTAATTGTAATTATTAGTTTTAGGGCAATTAGCATAGTTAATTATAGTTTAGTTTTATTTTTTTCGCTCGTAGGTTAAATAATTATTTTTATACGTAATTATTGTACTTAAGTTATTAATTCATATTTAAAATAAAAAAAATATATATTAATTTTTATTTTTATATATAAATAAGTAAACATTCTTAATTTTTGTATTATTATTATTGATGATTTATTTTATATTTGTAATTAATTTATTGCTAAATATCATGTCGATTTAAATTTAAAACAAAAAACTTACAGTTGAACTATGAAATAAATTATAAAAAAATATTAAACACCCACAAGAATATATACAACAAAAAAAAAAAAGAAATTAAACAAAAAACGAAAAATGAAAATTAAAATAAAATTTTATATTAAAAAAATGAAACAGGAGTTGTTTTTCTAATGGTTTAAATATTAAAAAGCCGCTAATGTTTTGGATTTTGGCAAATTTAAAATCAAAAGTTACATCCTTACCAATGGCTTTAAGAAAATCTGTTATGAAATTTCAGTTCAGTTTTCCTTAATAAATATTCCATGAGACACCTACAACTATGATTGATCTGTTAATACTACTTCATAAGAGTGAAAGAAAGGTTTTTAAGAATTAAAAGGGTCTTACCTAAACCTCGAGCAAATTAAAAACAGAAAGCTAAATATTCAGCCTAATTATTAGTTTCGTTGCCGTATCGGCTATAGTCAAAAACTTTAGAAATACAACAAAGGTGGCATTAATTTTGCATTGTTTTAAATTTCACATGGTTATACGATATCGACACTAACAATAAGACTGATCCTGACGATTATTTTCGATAAGATAATTTACATTTCTCCAAATACTTGGGTTAGGTCAGGAAAAAAATAATTTGGCATTTTATTCTCACTACACAAACTAAGAGGTTCACACAAAATTCAGTCTCACCCCTATCGTGAATAAAATGTGAAATGTGTGTTTCCATGAACTTTTTATTCCCCAAGAAGGGAAATTTGCTATCGTGGATTTCATGGGAACGTTTGTTCCCGCTATCAATACTTAGTGAATGTAAAATAAGGAAGAAGAATATATAAATAGGGAATTAGAATATTAAATGAAATAAAAAATAATCAAATTTAGGTTTCAGAATAAATAAATATAAATTTAATTTGTGGTGTATTTTAAATGTTAAGTGCAAATAAAGAGGTGCTTTTTAATATTCTAATTTAAAGAGTCGATTATTTTGCATCCTATTGAGTAGGACGTCACTTTGCTTTATTAATTGATTTTGACCTTTAAAAATAATTTTAAATATTTAATAGAAAATAAGAATTTCTTACATTTTTTGTCTAGTTCTATAAAGAAAACACTCAAAAAAGGGGAAAAAACAGCTTCAAAAAAGTCGTTCACGATAAGGCGGATTAATTGAATGGAAAAGTTTTTGTGCATGTGATTCCCCGTTAAATTACATATCATTTCATTTCATTCAAGGGAATAATTTTTCACGATTGCAGTTTGGGGAAATGGGAAAAAATTTCGACGAAAAAATTATTTACGATAAGGGTGAAAAGCTTCCCTGCTTATTTAAATAAAAAAAACTGTTTAATAATTTTGAAGCCCCGAAATGAGTGATGCCTGTTTTTACAGAAATCTTTTGCTGTTAGTAACAACACCATTATTCTTCTTTAACGTTCTTTTGACAATATTTCCTAATAGACCACTTTTTATTAGAGGAGCTTATATGTTTTTGAAAATTGTGACGTTTCTAGAGGCATTATTCGATATGAATAAATATCCGAAGTCGTAGTCGAAGAAGCAATAAACTGTGTTCATGTTACTCCTCAGACCATGACCTTTTTATTTACTTTATACGCTTGCCCTTAAGATATATGCATCTATATATGGTTTATATATCTATAGATATAGAGTCATCTTGCTGCAAGACACAATCAGCCCTACAACGGTTGGCGTAGTCGTGGCGATTGTCATCAAATACGACAGAAAAAAGACATGATATCAAAAACTTAAAAACGACTACGACTACGCCAATCGTAATAGGGCTGAATGTTTAACGTCTATTTAAACAAACCTCTCGTCTTTCAAAACAGGTCTTTTGCTAAAACTCTTTCCTTCTGTTTGCACGTACAACGCCATAGTTGCCGAAATTACTACACTTGACAAATGATTGTGGCTGCTGCTAACTGGCAGTTGCCTTAGTCTGGAAAAGCAATTAGGGTTCAGTTGCTTATATTAGTTGACCCTTTAATGTTCTTGCAATCATTTGCCAAATTTTGAAGATGTTAGCGGCCTTCTTCCTTAAAATTGTTATTGAAACTTTGCCAAAATTTATTGAAATGTAATTTTCTGTTATATTTCGAAAGGAAAAACTAAATCATTAGTAAATTATTACACGCTTCTAATTCACTTTTTCCCCACTTTTCCTTTTTTAACTTTTCTTCTATGTCATTCCTTTTTAGTTTCATGATAGTCTTCAGAAAACTATGGAAAATAATCTCTAAATTATGCATTTGTATGCAAGATTCCTTAATTAAATTTTCCATTACAATTGTTCAATTGCAGAGATTTCCAAAATAAATTATTGCTAAATTATAGAAATGATTTTCCATTTCATTTGCAAACAAACGTATAAATACAAACATATGTATGTAAATGTATGAATGGAAAATTACAAAATCTCCTTAAGCATTCAAGAGATCACATAATTTTAATTAAATCCAATACTTGTATCAGTTTGCAATAAGCGGCAATTCGTAGTCACAAATATGTTAATGATTTATTCGTGTTACCAATTGTCATTAGACTGGTGTAATTACCAACAATAAAGAAGTTGGCAACAAAACAACAGCCGTCATCACCTGCATGGAAAAATGATTGATTGAATGAATGAATTACTGAAAATCAAACCGAACAAAATGAAACGTAACCAAAGAGTGACAATTTAAAAATCAATGAGAATAAATTAATGGGTTTGTATATCTGCTTTAAGACTTAGAAACGTTCGTTTGTTTGTTTGTGTGTATGTGTTTGGCATATTAAATGTTCAATTAAAAATAATTACGATTTAAAGCTTAAAGCAACAACAATTGGCTGCTGTAAATAAATAAAATCTTCTGACATTTCAGTTCATATTCATCCGGCTTGACTTTGGAAAAGTCTGATATGACACGAACACTGATTTTCGAACTAATGAATATTCAAGAGTTTTGTCAATTAAAAATTATTTCTTGTAAGGTTGCGGAGCAGATTACCTGGTGTAAATCGTATCCGCCATACAGAAATTTAGAAAAAATTATTCCATAATAAAAATATTTAAAAAATCTATTGCATATCAAAATAACCGTCATAAACTATTTTTCTGAAAAAATGTCCTTTTTACCCAACACTACTTTTGTATATTAGCTTTTTTGCAGTTGATCTTTATCTGAACTACATATGCATAGTTTTCAAACAGATTTATTTCTATAATAAGCGCTAATTGATTGTGGTTTACTGGTTCCTCTATTCTATACATACATACTTATGTATATAACAATTGGTATTTAGTATATTTTTCCCCAGAAAATCAAAGCCAATGTAAAATTTTAAATAAAACATTAATGGGAAATTATAATGTTGGCAACAATTATGAATTGTCAAATGTTAAATTTGTGGTTATATTTGCTTAAGTCTTCTTTTCCTTTCCGTTCCATACGATCGTACCAGTATTTGGTTGTCATTTAAATCATCTTCTTTTAAATGTCATTGTAATCTTTAACTTTTTTGCAGGTATTTTTGTTGTTGTTCGCATTGTTCATATGGACAATTCACAATTTAAACTGTCAACAATTGCTACAGATTCCAGTCGCATTCAACCAAGTTGACAGCAGCAGATCTAGAAGACAAACATTTTTGTTTTTAAGTTTTTGCATCGTTATTGTTGATTTCTGTTCTTTTTGTGATAGTGTTGACTTTTGGATGCTTTTCGCCAACATTATTGTGTGAATGTTTTAGTATTTGTGCCAAGAGATGAGCATACAATTGAATGGATATTTTCCCATGACCAATGACAGTCGACAACTGGACTTACCATCTAATTATATTTATAAAGAGTATTTAAAATAAAAGCTAAAACTTTAAAAACCCTGGGCAAACTTAATTGTTATTTAGAAACAAAAGAATAATAATGATGATGATGATGATGATGATGATAATAATCGCCAATACGAAAACGACAACTACAATCAATTCAACTTAAAACTAGTAAGAGCGTTATATTCGGCTATACCGAGTCTT
>NDXZ01022369.1:0-56346 GCA_003055125.1 Paykullia maculata
GATTTGGTATAGCCGAATATAACGCTCTTACTAGTTTATATTGGTTTCGGCTAATGGTCGATTTTTCGACCAACCAATTATAAGAAAATGGTAATCTGGGTCAAAAAAATTTTAATTTTTTTTTCTTAATGAAAGTCTTACAAACATCCCTTTGAGAGGAATTCAATATATTTCTACGACTTCTGATAGTGGTAAATAATGGGTTAATATTGTTTTCCACATTGTAGCCTTTTGGGCCCTGATAAATTTTTCCTCTTCGTAAATGATTTGCCTATCGCGAATGCAGACGACATGAAAATTTTTCTACATTACAATAATATCCATGATGGAATTTACTTACGACATGATTTGAATAAATTTTCGAATGGTGTAATACTAATTCAATGACGCTTAATCCAAAAAAAAAAAAATGCAAATATATGAGATTCTTAAGAAATTGAAGTAGTGACTGTCTCTTTTCGTTAGGTGGTCATAAATTTGAATTAGTTTCGGAGTTTCTAAGTCTAGGTGTTCTTCTTGACCCTAAATTAAATTTTAAGAACCATATTATTTTGATGGTAAATAAAGCTCGTGGCGTTCTTGCTTTTATAAAACGTTGGGCTAAAGAGTTTAGAGAATCTCAAAAAATAATGCGGTTGTACTCATCGTTGGTACGGCCTGTTCTTGAATTAAGATTTATTATTTGGGACCTTTATACTGATTATCAGAAGAATCGAATTGAATCTGTTCAAAAACAATTTCTTTTATTTTGTTTGGGTAACACAACATGGAATCCTGATATAAACATTCTGCTGTATACTGCAAGACTTGCTACAAATAACGTGCCAACGTTAAAAAGTAGACGATTAATGCCAAATGCAACTTTACTCCTCTTTACTTAAAATGTGTTCAAACAAACTATGCCGACGCCGATCCTCTATGACGAATAGGTAAAAACTACAACAATTTTTATAATTTCATTGGTTTTTCTGTAAATGTTGATGTGATAAAACGTTATACTATTTTGTTCTTAAATATTTGTAATTAGTTAAGTCTATGTTAATGCAAGTATTGTTTTTGGTCTGTAAGGGTTCTAGTCTATACATTTAAATAAATGAAAAGTTTATTTAAATAGTAAATAGTATTTAAAAAAATATGTTGCATATGGTAAATAACATGTCAGATCAACCAAGAAGTGTAACCAACCTTCTCCGCATTTGATGATTTTTTTTGTAAATATAAAGTATTTTACAAAAATAAAACAAATACAAAATTTAATATTACTGACTCAATTGGATTATGAAATATGTGGTGTCCAAAATCGGAAAAAAATTCCAGAAAAATATAAAGAGCTGTATTACTTAATGCTTTAAAAGATTATTAATAACCTTTTATTTTTTTGCAATTTTTTTTTCGTGTATACAAAATAATACTTTTTTGGAAGGGTTAAAGGTCATGTGTCTTGACTTATAAATCGTTAAGTTATATCTTTTAAAGCGACCTTTTTAAAAATTAAAAAAAAAGTATTAGGTGGCTTCCTTTTTGGCAAAATGTTAAAGAGGAGGTACTTTTTAATCCAGATATTTAAATCATACTGTGAAGGTAAATATGCATTTAGAAAGAAAATAATAATATTTAATTTCATCTTTTACTGCCAAAAAAGTATAAAAAAAGGTTTTATTTTAACAAATTCCTATACAAAAACTCTTTTTATTTGTTTATTATTATATCTAGGTGCAATTTAAGGTTTAATGCCACCTCTTGTTCCACTTAACTTGAAGTTTGCGTAAATTTTCAAGCAGCGTAAATTGCTGCAAAAACGTCAATTTTAAGACATAAGAAAAATTATTTTTGTCTTAGAATCCAAACAGGCAAAACTTTTAATCCTTTTTTGTGTACATACAAACATACACATAAATACTTACTTATGTAAGTTAGCAAGTTTTCAAAATAAATCCTTTTTGCCGAGATCTATAATAAAGCCATTTAAACATCGACCTAATTTTTGTAAAACTGTTCATTAGTTTGTGTTCACAAATAACAAATAATATTTTTTTTTTCATTTTTCTTTTAGTTTATTCACTAACCTAATCCTTTAATACAGCTTATATTTTCTATTTGCTTTTTTTATCTTTACCTAAAACCTTTAAAAATCTTTACTAAAGAACTTAAAAATAACAGAAGCCTACAAAAAATTGTTTTTTAAAAGAAGGATATAGAACAGAACAAAGTAAATTAGCACAAGGAGGCAAATACAATAATAACATTAAGTTTAAAGTAGGACTTTTATTTCGATTTTAAGAAAACAAAACCAAAATAACAATGTTGGACAATTTTTTTTTTAAGATTTCCTTTAAATTTATAAAACCTAATATACAATACTTTTGCTTTTTATTGTTTTAGTTTTAAACTTTTGTGTGTTTCTTTTTTTTCATTTAAAATTTTCAGCTGTTGTTATGCTTTTATTTGCTCTTTTTGCTTAACATTTCTCTTCACTTTGATTTTGATGGTCTGCTGGCAATAAAATTACATTTTGAGGTTAGTTTTTGGTTAAGTTGCTAGAAAAAAAAGGCCAGAAAAAAATAAACAGAACTATGTTCGTCTGTTATAAAAAAGCTTTACCAAAAAATATTCTTAATATTTTTAGTGCTCAGAGTAGTTACAGTTTGCTAATAAAACTTAACGAACTGCAATCAAGTCAAAGACAACAGAAAAAAAAATCACATAATATTTGCAAAAAGTTGAATAAAATTTTTGAAAAGTAAAAGGAAAAAGATAGAAAAATGCAACCACGAAACCAGGCCAAAGTAACAATGGGTATTAGTAAAATAAAGTAATTTTCTATAGAAGTTTTTTTGTTTGTTTATTTTTTTTTTTAGGAGAAACTAAAGCATTTTTAATATTAGAGTTGGTTAACGCCGAATTTACAACTACCAACACAACTGCTAGCTTTTAAAGAACCAAATCTGATAGAAACTAGATTAAAAATAGACCCCTGGCTACAGAAGTATATCGCAATTTTTTAATAAAATAAAACAATATTGAAATTCGCTGGCCCTGACCCTGGCCGGATGTTAATTTTAATCGATATTCTACTCAATATTACTTTTCTGTTATAAATTTTGTTTAAATTTTAATAATTTGAAAAAGAGCACCAAATTAAAAAAATAAATCTTTAAACTTTATTCTCTTAAGCCAAGAGTAGCCAACGACTCTATTAAATTAAAATTTTTTTTCATATTTTCTACACTCATTTTTAAAACCCTTTTAAGTCCAAAAGCCATAATATATTAATTATGTTTTTTGTTTTTTCCTTATTTGTTTTTATTCTATTCTATTTAAGCCTCCTTTGCACAGACAAAAAAGGCTTTAGGGCTTAAAAGTTTTTTTGATGGCAATTATTTTCTGAAATATTGCTACAATGAATTGAAAGCAAAAAGTAAATTATAAAGTAAAATTATTTGCCAACCATAAGTGCATTTTTATTATTATTGGCAATAACACGCCATAGTTGAATCACTATAATTGCCTTGACTGTGTTTGATGTCTATATATCAAATGGAATTTTTAAAAAGTTTCTCTAAATACAGGGGAAACAGGTGAAATATAAAGTTGGGTAATAAATATATTTTGAAGTGGGTGAAATGTTAGAGAGTTGGGAGGAAGGTAAAGTAGAAACAAGTAAAAGGCTTTCGGTTAACAAAAAAAAGTTTTTGTTGGCGGTTTTTATGGTTTCTCAGACAGACTACAAACAGTCAACCAATCTTGTTCATATGCTACAGTTCGCTGCAATATTTGTATGCTGTCTTAAGAGTGCTGAATAAATCTTGCATTAGCAATTTTGGCAGACATATTTTTTTTTAATTTTTTTCCGATTTGCAGAAAATTTCTTATACATATTAGACGTAATTATAGCCAATCTTATGGAAATATCAAAAATATATATGACGTTTTTAACGTTGGTTTGGTTTCAAAATGCAGACCTTATCGTAACAGCAGTTGAAAATCATTAAGAAAAGCCACTTATGCCTGTTAAATATAAATTTATTTGTATCTAAGTATTTATATTTATGACTTTTTAATGTAACTTTGTAAAATCAGTGACCAAACACGAACAAAATCGTTTAAACCAAGTATGCGGCAGCCTGTGTTTAGACGCCTTTTATTAGCCTTTACTTGACATTTGCAAACAACAAATACTGTCGTTTTAAACTCCTTCAAACACATCATATAAAGATTATCATCATCTAATTTTATCTGGTTGGCTATGAAATCTGAAGTTTTTATATTTATACTTCCTCTTTAAAGTGACCAACGAAATATTACCACCTTTACTGCCTTACTGACTAGGGGCTCGTCGATCATTATACCAGCCTTTCTGCATGTGGTAGTCTTCTTCAATTTTTGCAGGCATTAAAAGTCAAGTCACCCCGAATGCCTTGGCCTAAATAATTTTACTTTTTCTTTACTAGTAGACAGTTTTCCCAAATTCACCTGCCACCTCTTTTTCAGCCAATTTTAAGATACCTTTAAACTGCATTTGCGTCAACCTATTTGCCAAGCCGCATATTTTTAGCTCTAAAACTTATTCTAGAACCAACCTAAAACTCACGTCCGATTTTTGCATGCACCATATAATCGAAAGGATATCAAGTTCTTCTCAACTTATATGTTATTCAACTCTGGCAGCGACCTAACAGCATTTTTGTTTGGGTAAGTTTTTTTCAGATTTTTTTTTGCCAGGGAGTTTCTAGTCTAACTTGTAATATCTGCATTTTCAAACAATTTATAATAAAACAAATAATCACAGACTGCCCAATATTATTTAAAGTAATAAACTGTTTTTTATTAAACTAAAAACATAAATTTTTAAACCATAACGTCCAATTCCTCTTTGCTTGTCAATAAATTCTAATACATATTTGGATCTTTTTCTTTTTTTACAAAAAAAAAAAAACTTGTATCAAGATTTGGTTTCATCTATTTACTTGTAAGACATTTTAAAATTTCAAATCATGGATATTGGTACTCTTATGTTTTTTTAAAAAAAGCCTTAATATTTTCCTATTTTTAACGCATCTCTTTTTTTTATTACCTCAAACAAATGACCCTGAACAATTTTGTGTTGGCAAAGTTAAAACATATATTTGTCTTTAAAAGAAGTACTTACCTCCTGAAACCACACAAATAACTTCCAGACTGCCACCCTCTTCATAGGGACCTGCACGTGAATCGATGCCATCACGACGCTCGTTCAATATTATGGGGGGTTGCGGTGGAACTGAAAGCAGAGAAACAATTTTTATTTATGAAATAAAATTAGATTAGGTAAATACAACAAAATAGAACTTAACAGCAATTTAAAGTTATTTTAAATAAAAAAGTTTTCGAAAGAAAAAGAAAAAAAATAAAATTTCTTAAGAAATTATATGTAAAAGAAAATGAGATTTTTCTATGTCCTTTTATTATTGTTCATGATTTTTTGTTTTAACATGCCGAGTAAATACAACATTTGAATATATAAGACAGACGAACGAAAAATAACTAAAAGACGTACATAAATACACAAATACACATCCATAGGCATATACATACATACATGCATACATACATGCATATGCATACTGAGGAGATTTAATCAGGTTTTTTATAAATCAATTATGTAAAAAATGTAAAAATGTTGCCCAAAGTCTAAATATGTATTTGTATTTTTAATATGTTACAAACGACAAACGAAATGGCAAACGTTACATATTATACCTTCATTAAAAGTATGAGAAGGGGTTCCCAAAACTATTCCAATTTGGAATTTACCGGTGTTTTGTGCTAATTTAGATTTTATATATTAAATCCTGGTGTTCCTATAAGGAGCATAGGACCGATTAGGCTCAACTAAATTAAAAAAGTTTGAAGATTTGTCTCATGTATGCTGGCCAACAAACAAAAAGAAAAAATAAAATATGCAAGTGTGTTTGTAAAAGTACAAAACCGTGAGCTAATATATTTAAACTGGCACTAAAACAAAAATACCAAGCACAGAAGGTGTTCAATAATTTTTTTAAGCTTAACAAGTCTAAGGGCTTCATATTTTGATACAACAATTTTGATGATAATAAAAAATTAGGTATTGAAACTAGGAAGTTGAATTATAGGACATTTTATTACTTTAATTTTGCTTATTTAGGCAATAGAGCGTTGGCCAGAGGTATCTCTAAATTTCTATAATCGGTTTGACTATATTTTAATTTGACGCCAGATAACAGCTCATCTGTTGTCGAGGCCAAGTGCGAATAGTAGCAATTTTTAATATCTTCAATTGTTATAAATGGAATAATTTTTTGAAAGAGTAGAGATATTATAATTGGTTTGATTGTATGTACATCACTTTAAAAATTGTTTTTTTTTTAATTTAATTATTTAAAATGTTATTTAATTTATTATTAGAAAAAAAGAAACAGAACTTTAAGTAGGTCTTAAAAAGATACAAACACAAAACTAAGAAATTTTGCTTAACATAGGCTTATATACTTGTTTTAATTATTTTTCTATACGGCCAAAAATGTTAAATACAAATATTAATCCTTGAAAAAACAATTTTCAAATCAATCAAAAGGCTTCAATAGTTGAAACAAAACTTTATTTGCCAAACGGAAATAAAATGCAAAATCTGGCCTTGTAAAAGTTTATTTTGCAACACTTACACACACATACGTATATATGTACATATCGTTTTAAATTTAATACTCTATTTCCTTAGTTGTACCCAATCAAAATAATAATCCTTTAAAAAACTTTTTTGTTACAAACTTTTTGTTATAGTTTTTTTCTAGCATATATTATTGTTTTTTTTTACATAGTAAATTTTTAAAATAAATGGAAATAAAATGTAAATTTATGACCCAACCCACCTACAAAAAAGGAAAGTAAAACTTTAAAACAAAATTAAATAAAAATCAATAATAATTGCGTAAAATTTAACCCGATTATTTTGCACTTAATTAATAAACAAATACAATATATATTTAAAATATTAATACACAATAACTTACCAACCACTTCCAAATTGACATTACTGTTGCGAGTTTGAGAAAGTTTAAAGTCAACTCTACACCGAAAATTGCCAGCATCTTTTATCTAAATAACATGAAATACCAAAAAAGTAAAATATTAAAACTTTGTTTTTTTGTTACTTTGAGCACATTTTTTATTACTTTTTCATTAAATTATTTTTTTTGTTTTTCAGTTTTATTACCTGAACAGGATTTAAAATCAATTCAGCTGGCTCACGATGTGTGTGAAATACAGCGCGATCCTCAAGAACTTCTTCGTCACGCCAGTGTGACGGTGTCCCCGCATGGGCACCACGAGTATCATAACTAATGTTTGTGTTGCAATAAGGTAAACGTAGATGTTTTTGTGTTTGTTTTTATGAAAAGCAAAAAATAAGGAAAAACACGGTTAAGAATATTTATTGAGGTAGCGAATTTTTAGATATTTTACTTAATTCTAATTAATTCTAAAGACTATCTTATGGAAAAACTTAGAGATCTAACCATTTAAAACTAAAGGTGCACATACAGATAGTCAAAATAAGATATATACGTATGTTCGTTAGTCAAATTAGTGTCTACTAGTTTGTTGTTTTCTTTTCTAAGCCAAAGATTTAAAAATATAATTAACTAAGAAAAATTTCTAGTTACTAAAATTCACAATTATTATTGGATATTGGTCTTATAAAGCTATTTTTATGTTGTTCACAGACTCTTTTAATATTCTATTATCACTGCAATCGTTGTATGTTTGCCACAAACGTTATATTATAGTAGTTAGTTTTGGGCGAGTAACTGAACCATTACTACGATTATAGCAATAATTTATATGTTTATTGTCATTATTTTCTTAGTTTTGGGTTATCAAAAATATGTTGCTCTTAAAATATATAATAAATATAATCTAAAAGCAACTTGTTTATGATTACCAGTAATCAAGTTAATTGTTAAGATAAGATAGGATAAACATATAATTGATTCTTGTAACAATATAAATTGTCTTGGTATTGGCGTCAAATATGACTACAACGATAATATGTCAATGTATGTGACAATCATAAATGTGATTTCAGTGACCATGGTATTTTTTAAATATTCTGTAATCACGTTCCGTGACCATACTCAACCAAGTTATTTCCTTGCGTGTAGGCAGCCAATTTCAGTATTAGTAAATTATATATCGCACACCCAGTTTAAAAGTGACACAACTCAAAACCTTTAATTTTTCAGAAATCGAAATAAACTGTTGTTGACGTAAATAAAAAATAGTTAAAAACAAAAACGTTGGACCATTGAATTTAAATTAAAACTATTTAGTAGTCAGCGTAGGGATCAATTCTGACACAACTAAAAATAAGTCACTTTTGTGAACTGCCATTTAAAACATAAAGAAAGACATAACCGTTTTTTTCAACAGTTAATAACAGAAAAATACACTGATATTTTTCTTATAGATCAACAAGTGTATTGTGCATAGTTTAAGCATATAAAAGCGAAAAATTAACATTTTGAGTTGTACCACTTTTAAACTGGGTGTGCGATATATTGTAGCTTTTGCTACAAAACTCAAATATTTTTATTATATATTTTAGCTTTATTTATTTTTTAGCTATATAAATATTAATTTGATTGACTAAATTTCCTTAACTTTCTTTTGATTATCCCATTTGCGCCCACTGTGCCCAATTGAGTACTGTTACAATTTTATTGCCAAATTTTTTTCTAAGCTTAAGTTTGCCATTTTTCGTGTTTAATTTCTAAAGAAAATTATTGAGCCATGATTTTTAAGCACCTTTTTTGAAAATATATAAATGCACTTTGAATTTATGCAGGTACGTGTGCAGTGATTTTTCAGGGTAAAATATTTCCAAGGTAAACGCAAATTTCTAAAGTGTGTATTAGTTTTTTTTAAAGGAATTTTGTTTTATTGTAGTGTTCGCTGTAAGCAACTGCAGGTGATATTTTTTATTGATGTCCTCAATTTGGAACAATGGTCACAAAGAAGGTAAAAACTTTTGAGTTTTCTTTGCAAATTGAAATAATGATAAAAGTGTGTTTAGCGAGATAAATGATTTTTAAGGTTCTGGAGGAAGCTATTGAAGCTCTCATTCAAGAAGAAAATTCTAAAATACACTCCCTTAGTTGCATTTTCTTCAAAACTAAGCGCACTTGCCGCTGAGAAAGAAGGTGATGTAGACAGTGTTTAGATGAATAATATGCCGAAGGATATACAAGGCCATATAGAATTTTTTGTAAACAAAGAAGAAAAGAAATAGAGCGGAAGTAACGAAAAGTCATTGACGTTCATAACAACAAAGAGATATAGACTAGATATTTAGCAAAATTGGCGCAAAATTGATCAAGAAGATCTAAGCCTTCTATTATAAAAAAAATAATGTTATAGCTCAATGAGAAAAGCTCATTACTACTCTTCAAGATTAAAATGACGTAAATATCTTTAAAAGGGTTTTTGAAGGGGGAGTTATGAACATGATAATTCAATTTCAATCAACGAAGTTAAATGCACTTTAAAACAATAATAGTAGCACCTTCATAACTGCTAACGAGCTAAAAACATTATTTTGCATTTTTCTTCTTACTGGATATTATTATTTGTCTGGTCTTTAGACGATGGCTGAAGAATGTCTCTGATTACAAATGTCAATGTAAAAAAATATGCAGTGGGGTGCATTTCATATCGATCTATCTATATATAAGCCAATAATTAATATTTCGGTCTTCACTCATCGAAACTATGTAAAAAATATCCAACATTATAATGCCGTGAAAAAGTCTGCATTTTATAAATAAATAAAATTAAAATATTTCCATTCCAAAAAAAAGTGTTATAAATTATGTATATATATTGTTATTTTTTTATCTGGTCTGTTATAACGTCATACAATAAAATTATACATTTTTATTCCATAATTTAAAAATTATTTTTAAAATTTTTCTTACTCCTAATGGGCAAATATTCCTATGGCTAATTGCCAAAAATAATCTTTTGTTGAAAGTTTTTTTAAATAAAATTTAATTGAATTGATTGAAATATTTTATTTTCTAAATGATAAAACAATACTTTTATTTTCTAGAAATTTGCAATATCTTTTCAAAAGTATTCTATAAAAAGCCTCCTTAGGTCTCTAAGCTTTTAGCAGTATTAGTTTTTGTTTTATATATTTAAAACAAGTTTAAGTACAAAATATTTCAATTTTCAATAAAGAAATAAAATAAAAACGAAACATTCTTTTCTACTTACCTATATATGGGTAAATTGTTTTTATACCAGACAACTAAAAGTACTTTATCATCTGGTAAACTTGAGCCAACATCACATTTAATTTGAGCAGAACTATTAACCAATACACGTAGTATTTCACCATCTGCAATGAGAATAAAACACATGAGAATGAAGATATGAAACAATTGTACTATGCGAAAAGAGAGTAGTAAAATATATTTTTTTTTAAAAGAAATAAAAATTTGTTAAGTAAAATATTTCATGTGGTTTGGTCTGTAGAACGAAACCAAAATGCTTAAACAAACAAAAAGGACGAAAAACCAAAGATAGGTGGCAATCTATAGCCATTTCCCAACCTCCCTACTAAGGGTGGGACACATTGGAGAGAGATATTGGCATAAATATAGGAGTAAACCAGAAACATGGCAAAGAAGAAAACTCCTAGATTTATTATTTAGCAGCAATTTTATTTACGACTTTATTCCTTAAAGCAATACAACACCACAACAAAATTTCTCTGTACAGAAGAAACAAAATACTAACAAGAAACACACAATACACACACATATACTTAAACTACATTCTACTTGTATAAATAAATTGAAAAAGTTGCAAAAAACAAAAAATAAAAATGCAGAGATAAATAAAAATTGTAAAGTATTAATATAACACAAAACACAGTATGCGGTAAAAATAAAAATACACCTGGGTGTAATAATAAATACATAAATGTAAGAAGTTTAGAAGAAAGCCTTGAAAGATTTATAAATTACTTAAAAACACAAGCATACGAACAAAGCCAAAGCAATTGTTTTTTGTTTGAGTTAAAAAAATTTAAGGAAAAAAAAAGAAATTTAAAACTGTGTTGTATTTAATTTTATTGTAAATAAAAATTTGTCCGTTAAGGCTTACATTTTATTTTACTTGACATCTAAATTAATATCTCCATTCTGATAAAAACACTAAATTATTACGTTTGTATTTTAGTTAATTGCAGACTTTTCTCCCTTCAATATATTCGATATTTAAAATATAGCAGTGTTTTGCAAATTATGGTTCTTCAAAAGAATGATGTAGAGCATCGTCTGAGAAACAAAAATGTTTTGGAAACAATGGACATCTTTACATTATTAGAAAATTCAACCAAACTTTTTACAAAGACCAAATTTATTTTATTAATACAAACAAAATTTACTTAAAAAATATATATTAACATTTTTTTTAAATTTTATTCTGACTTGACGTCAAGAAAATGTTTAGCATATCGGTAACATTTTTAAAATGAATTGTAGGGGCTACATGCGGTAAAACTTTGATTAATTGGGTGTTTTTAAAGCTAGAAAGTGAAAGTACACGCCATGTAGCAAATGTCGCTTCATGATGACGACAAAATTACGTCAGAGTCACATGCGCATGTTGCTTTTTACATTTCGTGTACTATAGACTTAAGAAATTTAATTTTTGTTTTAGTGATAATGAATGAATAATAATTGAAAAGTAAGTTTTGCCGACACTAGCCGAGTGGAATGCATTTTCGAAATCAGCTATGGTTTCATCATCAGTACTCTTTGATCGGTATTAGTGTTGGATGTAAATATCATTTATTTAACTCTGAGTTTATTAGGAAATAGGGTATGGTGACTGCTTGTCGCCTATACATATTCATATTTCCTACCACTTGTTGAGTGAGAATGAAATTTACTACAACAACTATTTTCTACTTTTCTTTTTATATTATTATTCCTTATCATCACTAGTTTTATCCTGATCTAGTTAGATGGCATAAAAGCAGTTGGTTGTTTTTAACAATCTTTTTTGTTTTAATCAGTATTTTTTGTCTGATTATTATTTAACAGACTGCTGGCATGACCAGTTATGATATAATTGTTTTGCAGTAACATACAAATATAATTTTTTAATAAAAACAAAAATATTTAAATGCATATATATGTATATAATAGAGGGGAGTACTGCTATCTATAAAACAGGTTTCTATTTTTAATAAATACATTTTTAAAGCTCGAAGGCATTCAATATCGTATTTACTACCTCTGCAACATAGATACGGGCAGTTTAAATTGTTTTTATATTGTGTTTACGATGCAAAAAAGGTTGTGTTGTTATTGCAAAATAAAGAAATACTTTTAAAGAAATTGATTTTTGTCGTCTTAAATATTTTTAGTCAAGAAATATACCCATAAGGCGTGGCCAGAAAAAAGATATTGCAAAGAGGAAAGATAAAATATGTTTTTTTTTTTTAATTAGATTTGGTTAACACTGGGAAAAACCCTGTAGGTTTTTCCACTTAATCGTATTGTGAGGAAGTGTAAAAATATATTTATAATAAAAATAAAATAAATAAATCAGCAGTTAAAATATTTTATTTTGCAGTTTTCTAAGGTGTTATTGAGAGGTTTTTAGGCTCCGCTTGTTATAAAAATTATATAAAGACTTATAAAATTGAATTTATATATTTTTTAACGATAACCCCCATATCCATAAACAATGGATAAATTTATTAAAGGTTTATAAAACAAATTTTGTATGAAATTTTTGTTCAATAAACCTTTAAAAGGTTTATAAACATTTATTATGAATACGAAGGTAATATTAAAACTAATAAAAGAAATTGTTTTTCATTATTTAGAATAAATTACAATATTAATGGTACTTCTCCTATCGTTGAAATATAATTGAAGCAATAAGCATATTAAAAATAGAAAACAAAACAATTTTATATGAGCCGTTTATTTTGAAAGTGGCATAAGTCACTTTTTCAAAAAAATCGAGTTAATGGCAACACTAAATACAATTGAACGGTATCTTCTCATTTTTAAAAAAAATCTCGACTTAAAAAAAAGTGACTTATGCCACTTTCAAAATAAACGGCTCATATATAAACCTACCCCCACACTTTATTCACTGACATTGACGAAAAACAAAAACAGCCACGACATACAAAATCTATTTATACCAAAACAAAAACAAAATTTAATTATAAATATTGATTACTTATAGCAAAAACAATTTCATAGAAAATAATTAATAATAAAATCAAAAACAAAGTATTGTGCTTCTTACCAGGAAAGAAAACTCAACACCATTTACTATATGATTCATTGTATTTGACATGTTGTACATAATGATTGATTGTAAAAATATCACATATAATTTTGGAAGAAATAAAATTAACTAAATTAACAATAAAAATTGCTTGTCTCTGTGACAATTAATTTTTATAATTCATGGAAAATAGATTGTGGTAAAGAGAAGTTTTCAAGTAAAAGCAACAGCAAAGTATAATAAAAAAGCCAGTCATAAAAATACCTTATTGTGTCAGAACTTGTCACATGACAGTTACAATCTATACACATTAAGCAGCTGGTTTTAATGAAGTGCGCCAGGAATATTTAAAAGGTAGATTTAGTTTGAAATCTAACCCATTAAAAATAAACACATTTTTTTTTAAATAATAAAAGAATTAAAATTTTAAAAGATTTTTTCCATAAAATTAAACTTTTAAAAAATTTGTTAAAAATCGTAAATTTTTGAGCAAATTTTTAATATTGCATTTATATAAAATAGAACTTTTGTTTCGTATAGAGTTTCATTAAAATATATTAAGTTTTTTGATAAAGTCAATTATATATTCTGTATTGCCATTTGAGGCCCTCCAACAAACATATGAAAACTGGACACAAGCAAATTGTTTCGATATCACTTTATAAAGTTTACAGAATTTGGTCTCAGGATGCCTTCAACTTAATTAATAGCTTTTATGGTTTAAATTTCCGCCGAAACATGCCATGAATATTTTTAAATAGTTTTTGTTAAGCGACAATTATTTCTTGAGTAGTGAACAATGGGCCTCCCTTAGATCAAAGAAATTTTCCAAAGGTGAAAAAATTGTATTTTAATTCTAAATAAAATCACAAAGAAATGTGAACTCTCCTGTTTCCAAAACAGTTTGCTCACTCAAAATAGTGTTAACCTAATGCTTATCATTGAAATCCCTAACATTTTATGATATTAGGTTCGAAAGTGCTTAAAACACCTCGCCTGAAAAAAAACAGGGTCTCGGCAAAAACTTGGATGCAGTAAGTGTGACTAGTGTATACTTACTGCTTTTTAAATTGCCTTTTAAAACTATAAGCTTATAAACGTGATGTGCAAAATTAAAATATCCAGCAGTTTCTTCAAAAAGATCATTAAGAAGCTCTAATGCAGACCCTCTGCGCGAGGAATCGCATACAAAAATCATGTAATTTTTTATAGAAGTGGAAGCGGTGCACAGCTGCACTCTGCCTTACAAAGCTGCTTTCGAGGATGCAAATTTTTTTGCTATGATTTCAATAATTGAAACGGAAGCTGATTTTAAATATTTTTGAAAAATAAAATAACGAAATAGAAACGAAAAACCCAAAAAAAGACAACAAAAATTTAATGAAAAAATACAAAAGTTATAAGAAATGATTCGGGCCGCTGTTTTTGGCGAAAACCTGCTGACTGTGTGTTTTAAGGTAAGTTAAAACAGCTTCACCTATTTTTAAATTTAAAGCCGACTTTTAGTCGTCTTTAATACACCAAAAGTAGACTTCTTACAAAAGTTTACTTTACGACTCTTAAAGTAAACTTTGTTTATGACTATGATTATGGCCCCTTGACTTTATAATCCAATACTTGTAAAATATAAGGCTTTTTAAAGGCCTAGCGGTGGCTACAGATAGTATTATTTCATTGATATTATAATAGATTTGAAAAAAAAATCGCTGTAACAGAATTTTTTCAGGTCTAGTTTGTATAATCTTTAAACTGAAAACACCCTCTAAATATAAAAATTATTTTAATGGATATTTACTGAAACATCCCATGAAAAGAAAAAAAAATATTTAAATTCTGCAAGATGGCCCTTAAAACTGGTAGATAAATGTATAGAAGAGTTTCATATTTTAAACATTTCAAACAAATGTTACTCATCTTACTAATGGGTTAACCAAATCAAAAAAAGCAAAAGTTTACAACAAAAAAAAAATCATTGAAGCAGTAGTAATTGTAGTTAAAAAAAAGTTATATTAATTAGCCTGTTTAGCTGTCAAAATAAGCAAGTGGCATTAAGTACCAACGAAAATAAAAAGCAGAAAAATTAAGAAAGTTTAAGCAGAAGTGTGACGCGAAATGACATGAGTAATGGTGGTTTGTAATAAACAACATATAATATGAATCCACATACTATTGTGGCAAAGTAAAAGCAAAATGAAATTCTTTAAACAGTAAGAACTGCTTAACAAGGACATCAAAATATTAAACTTAAAAGAAGCTAATATATCAAATAGCAATTATCGCTATTATCGCTTTCCGGATATTATCGATTTTCTAACAAAGGATGTTCAATTCGTTTAGTTAATTAAATGCTTATACCAAAAGAAAAGGATTTAGGATAATTTTTTCACTTCTTTAAAGCTTTTACTGTCTACTTTTATTAAACTTAATTCCATGAGTTTAATTAAGAAACAAAGTTCAAGTTTTATTGCATGAATTGCAGCTTAACAAGTAAGTGTTGAAAACTTATCATAAAGCTTTATTAGAGTACTTTTGAGAAGTTTTAGTTTTCCCACATATGTATGTATGTATGCATGTATGTGTGTATGTATATTGGGGTAAAGAATTAAATTAAAAACTATGACTTAAACTATAACTATTTGATAAAAACTTTTTCTTAAGAACACATTTTCAAGTTAGTAGATGTGAGATTATGAAACTAATAGTAAAGAACTCCTTTTAAATATGTTCGCAAGAATTATGTGTAATAAGTAGAAACTTGTACGAAATAAATGTCAAAACAATTGAGATGTTTTTTTTTTTTTTGAGAAAGAAATTACTGTTTTATTTTATTAATTTACTAAGTGTTAATAAGAGAATAAAGGTTTAAAATGAAAAATGAAACGGCAACCCTTAATTACAACAAATTAACAATAACAACAGCACAAATACTGCGGAATAAAACAAAACTGGATGTTTAAAAACAGAGAGTTTTTTTGTAAGAGTAAACAAATTGTGAATGTATTGTTTAAAATTAACTTTGTGGCCAACTGACGCGTTCTTTGTAACAAACATTACAAATTTGATAATTTTTAAATTTTAAAAGAACATATTTTCTCTTTAACTTTGAGACAATTTCATCTCTGTTCGCACAGTTTTAAACAATTTGGTGTCAAAAAGTGCCTTATTACATATTTATTGTAATTTAGTATAACAGCTGTCACCACTTTGCGTTAAATGTTTAATGAGTATGAATAACAAATTCATATCAATATTTATATTTGACTACTAACTTATTTCCATTGACTTGTGTAACTCATTTGTTTTCAACAAATTGTAAAATCTTTTCACTTTTCAAAACTTCTTTCTGTTTTCTCTTCTTAAGTCGACAGGAAAATTGACAAATTTATCGCAATTTTGTCTTCAAAATATCCATATGCTTTTGATGGATTAAAAAAAAAAAATTCAAATTACCTACACACTTTGCATACATCCGGTTTAAAAAAAAAAGGACACAAAAAATATTTTGAAAAAAAATATTTAAAAGTTGCTTTGGTATATTGACCAAACACACACAAAAATACTTAAATAAAGGAGCAAACAAAAATTGTTATTGATTTTACAATATATTTTGCTTTCTAAAAGGATTTAACTCAGCATCTATTTTCAAAGAAAAAATAGACAAAAAAAACATTAATATCGAGCAGTATAAATATCTCATATACAGATCCGGTTGTTTCAGTTGCTTATGTGGGCGTGTGTGTGTTTGAAGATGCATGGGTTAGTTTGTGTTTTAGTTCATTTGTGATAAGGTTTTTATATCTTAAATTTCCGGATAGAATAGTCCGGTAAATCTTATTATTATCTAAAGAAAAAAGTTTTGAAACATCTTTTAAAAGAGAGCTGTTGCAAAATTGGTTAGTTTTAGAAAAACTTACAAATTAGACGTAAGGAATAATTTTTAATAATCTTTTAAAGAAAACACTTCATAGATTTTCCTTTTATAAAGGATGGGTTGATACAATTATACAAATTACAGTTTATATTCAACTCTGCGTATTAGCCTTGTAATATTTTCATACGTTTGTGTTAGACAGATTATGTCATTTAAGAAATAAATAAAATTTTAATAAAATTAGTGCTCAATTGTAAAAATAGAATTTTGAAATATTCCACATAAAAGTTTTTTATTGGATTTTTTAAAACCCTTTTTTTTTTTGTTTAAATAAAAGTTTTAGTTTTATTAAAATAATATTATATGTGAGTAATTTTCTATTTAAAGAAGTTTACAAAAAGTTCTTTGTTTATTTTTTAAATAATTTTTCATCTAAAGAACATTAGCATCAAACTTTTTGTTAATTTTTTTTTGTAAAGAACTTTCAATATAGTCTTTCCATGAATAATTTATATGAATTCTATATTTTTTTCTTGCTATATGTGTAGGAAACTTAATATTATATTTGTTATATTTTTTAATGAATCTTTAATAACTTCTCTAATTATATAATAGTTTTTTTTTCAAAGCAATATAAAGTACAGAAATTGTACAATTAATTCTCTATAAGATTATTTTCGATAACGTTTCCATTTACAGAAAAATGTTGACCCATAACAATTGTCATATATTTTCTTTATCATTCCG
Organism: Paykullia maculata; assembly: GCA_003055125.1. Classification (NCBI taxonomy): domain Eukaryota; kingdom Metazoa; phylum Arthropoda; class Insecta; order Diptera; family Rhinophoridae; genus Paykullia; species Paykullia maculata. Next base: position 17,954 of record NDXZ01022369.1, read on the forward strand.
ATTGCAATATCTTGAAATATTTGCTTAGGATCACATTTATCCATCTGTCCATTTTGCCATAAGTATGTAAAGGAAGTTAAAAGCCCGATTAAGCTTCAACAAAAAGACTTATTAGGATGCAATTTGACTAAAATATTTATTAAATAAGATTAATTGACACTGAAAATGGTTGAAGTTGACATAAAGACAAAATATTTGCCTTTTTATGTATAACTTCTAGTTTCTCTATGTCCTTTTGTGGTTCAACTTGATACATTAGCGCTTTAACGCTGATGAAAATCTGATGATATGAAAAAAAGTTTAAAATGAAATCGAGGAAAATTATATACAATTTTTCTGTGTGGTTTCATTTAAAACTCGCACATATGGCTTAATAAACAGTGTAACTGTAACTTATAGAAAATCTAAGTTATAATTCCTTTTATGTCGATCGGCCATTTGAGCCATATTCCTAAATATATATATTTTCTATATGGGCAAAAATTTTAGATGAATTAAGTGTGATATGTTATGGTTACGTGAATTTTTTATTTAGGACGTATGTACTTCTTAATTAGTATATACATATATATTTTCTTTACTGTCAAAGATTTTTTTCTACTAAACTGCATCAAAATCGATTGTCTTGTTTTTTTGTTCATTTAGTTGTAACACAATTTTATAGTTTTTTTTGTTGTTTGTTTTTAAATTCTTGAGTTTTTTGTGTGTGATTTTTTGCTTTAAACTGACCCAGTGACTAAATTGAAGGGAAATCATTCTATTTCATGGTAGATTGACCATGTGTCCACATAATTTATAGATTTCTTTGTTGGGGTGATGGATTTAGGATAGTGTGCTAATGTTTTCAATACAGTTTTTTTTTATTGTTGATATTGTTTTTGTTATTATGGAATATATATAACAAAACATTGTAACATATTTACGAAGATTTTTTCTTGTTCCTGTTGTTTATTTGTCAAAAAAGTATGGTTAAATGAAAGAGGAAACACATAAATAAATATCGTAAAAATGTGATATTGTAGGTTGTCATTTTTTATGTTTCCATTTAAAGCAAACATCAAATAGGCGTTTATTTATAATTTTTAACAAGCAAACAAACGAATAAACAAAGAAAACTCATAGGAAAAAAGAAAGAAAAAAATCTTTGATAAAATAATAAGTAAAAAGTTAGTGAGAGAAAAAAATTGTTAAGAGCTGCACAAATATTTAAAAGCTTAAACAAATATTTTTATTTTATTTTCTTCTTGTTGTTTGAATTAAAAATGGCTTAGAAAATAATTTTTTAAAGTGCCTGAGATATGGATGACATTTTATACTTAGGCTTTATTTAAAAATTTTTTGTAATAATTTGGTCAATTTATTTTCTTTGTGTCTATTTTTAAGAATTCAGTTATTTATACCTTTTAAATGGTGTTCTATAAGTTAGCAATTTTATGCAAAATGCATCCCGAAAAATGCATTGTTTAGTTTGGATTATGGGCCTCATTGGACCGTATTTTTTCAAAAACGACAAAGGCAGGAACGTTACTTTGAATTGCGAGCGCTAACGTCAATGATTAAAAAAATGTTTGTGCCCACAATTGAAGAGCTAGACTTGGCTAAGATGTTGTTATAACAAGCCGATGCCATGTGCCATACAGCACGCGAAACAACAGCCAAATTGAGAGGCAAGTTCGGGGAATAGCTTATTTTACGTTTCGGGCCGATCAATTGGCCACCTAGATAGTGCGATTAAAAGCCTTTTGTGGGATTATGGTAAGGCTCATGTCTATAGGGACAAGCTTGCAATGGTTGACGCACTGGAAGCGATTTAACAACTTATTGGTGAGACACCGGCCGATATGTTGGAGAGGGTATGTCGAAATGGGACCCAGCGTATAAACCACTTTGAGGCGTAGCCGCAGTCAACACTTACATAAAATCATCTTTAAACATTGAATTATATAGATCGTTTTATCGACTCAAATAAAGATTTCATACATTTCTCTAAATGTTATATGTTTATCGTGTATGTTCTACATTTATTTTGAAATAACTAAGACCGAAATTTACGATCATAGTCAACTATTTCATAAACTAAAACTATAACTATTGTTTTCAAAAGTTTAAAGTTCGATTGGTTTTGCCTCTCCTTGTGTAATTGAGCCGTGATTTAATATCTGATTTTTTCAACAATTAAATCCAATTTACTTGTTATTTTTTAAATTCTTATGCAAATTTTTTTCGTTTTAAAATTTTAGTCTTTCAAGATTCCAGAAATATGTATTTTTTCACTACAAAATATTCAAAATGACAATACATTGTTGTGGCTGTTATTATGACATACAAAAAGGGGAAATATTATGACTCATATTTTTCAAGTTTTTTTTTTCAGGATCTTCTTTAGCAAATGAAAACACATTTGTTTGTTCTGCTGTGTCCTCTTATTCTTGGTAGAGGATTTATATTAAAAAAATCATAATAATAAAAGCCAGTCACATTGCAATTTTCGGGAGTATCGACTGTTATACACCCTTTGGCATTTTTTCAGTATATGTATATGTATATAGATTATAAATATATGCTTCAAAAATTAAATGAATTTCAAAGTTGCATAGTTTTTTAAAAGTATTTAGTCTACCTGAATAAAAAACTTAGAAATCGTTAAATTGGTCCAGCTACCTATAAGATATCTAAATACTACTTCAAGTCGCACACTAAACTTAGGATGCTAACAGTTATGAAGGATATACAAAAAAAAAATGAACACACACACACTATAATTGAAAGGAAAGGCAAAATGCAACAAAAAAATAGATGCAAAGAAAAAAATACAACTTCTCCTACAACTGCATTGGACAAAATACATTGTAATAGTACATCATAAGCTGATCGTGGTGTAAATAAAAGAAATGCTTGCAGAAATAAATGAAAACAAAAAAAAAGATTAAAAATTACAGCAAGATTAAAAATAGCGAAAGAAAAACAGAAACATTGTAAACAATGTGCAAGTGTGGCATAATGTCTACGGTAACAAATAAATTTGCGGTATTTTATTATGGGTAATGAAAGAAAAAAAGTTATATACATAGTTAAAAACGCTAAAATTTACGGATATTAATTTAAACCCAAGACACATTCACACACACATAAAAACACAAAAATGTCACTCACACTATGAATGTGAGAGTGTGTCTTACAGAAATATTTTTGATAAGACAACAACCTTACAATTTCTAAAAATGTTGTTGGTTTTTCAAAGATGCCCAGAAATGGTTAGAAATAAAATCCAACATTTGTTTAAAAAATGTGTAAAAAACAAGTTTTGATTTATAAGAGTTTATTAAATTTTTGCAAAATATTTTGTTAAACAGAAAGGTGTTTAAAACTCTGTTAAAATAAAAAACGCTAAACAAAACCTTTAAATGTTACAATACAATTAAAATTATATTTTAACTTTAAAAAATTAGTGGAGCTTTGAAGACGTTGTAGTAGTACAAAAGTCTCTGGCGGTCGGAATTGAATCCGTAGATTCAATCCTGGCAGCTTAACTTACCACTAACTGGTATACGGTATACATGGAATTAATTCGTCCGACTGGCAGCACAATTTTACTGCTCTAATGAAGCAATGACAAGGGAATCGTAATCGCAGTAGGTGTAGCGAATTTGGCCAAAAATTTGGACTGAAACCAGCTAAAAAATGTAGTTGTTATGTTAAATAAACGTTTGTTATTTAACAATGACCTTGTAATGATATTATTTATAGCCCAAGAACACCGTGAACTCCAATTGGTAGAACAATTGTACTGCTCTGATGAAGTAATGATAAGAGAATCGTAATCGTAGGGTATTTGTTAAGGGAAGTTTATAGCAGTAGGAGTAGGGCTTTTGGGCCAAAAAATTGGACTAAAATCATTTAAAAATTTCAGTTTTAATGTTAAATAATGTTTAAGAGGACCTTGTAATAATCATTTTTAAAGCCCATGAAAAACATTTATTATTTAAGCTAAAAATGAGTCGATAACTCATTTAACTTTCTAAAATATCTAAAGTAAGTTTAATCCCATCAACATTTTCTATTTATAAATAAAATATATTTTTAGCATTAATTTACATATTTTTAAATTAATATTTTCGTCATATAACTTAATTTCAAAATAATTTTAATTTCTTTTAAATTACCATTTATATTAACTTTTTTTACAACAATTTATTTATATAATTTTTCATAAAAAATTAATTACAATCTAAATATTTTTATCTCTTCAAGTATGTCTTTATGTCTTACACAGTAATAATTATTTTCAACTTACATCACAACTTTTTCCTCTCAAACAAACCCCTCTCTGCTTAAACTTTTTTTCTCCTTATAATTTTATATATAAAAACATTTAAAACAAAACAAAAAAACAAGCTAATTAAAAATAAATCATTTAAGATATAAGAGTATTAAAAAGAACAAACAGTAACAGCATCTAACAAATACATACATTTAAAGAGAAAAATGTTCCGAAAATATAAATGATATCATTCATTATGGCTGATGATGATGATGCCACTACTCCCCAAAAATTAACTTTGTCTTCGACAATAAAACAACAAAACAAGAAATAAACACATCAACGATTATATACAATACTATCACGTACAATTTATTTTTTGTTATTGTTGTAGTAATTCAAGTTTTTACTAATTGCCATACTTTTTTATACTTTCCAATTTTTTTTTATACTTTTTTGTCTCTTGCTTTTGGTAAGGTTTTGGTAACTGTTTAATTGTTTTTTAAATGTATGTATGTATGTTTGTGTAAATTGGAGAGTTTGAGTACGTTTAAATGTATTTTTACATGTTGATGTATTTATAAAAAAAAAATTCAGATCCTTGTGAGACATTTAGTAACTTAATTTTAACGCATTTACACTAACATTAATAACATTTTTCTCAAAGAAAAAAGGAATAAATTACATTTATACGTACATGCCAGGACTGAGATAAGAATAATAATTTTAATGATTGCATTAAATTGTTTTTTTTTCGGGTTACAGGGGTCGATAAATATTTAAGTAGTAATAAATATACATACGTTAATACATAAATATATAGTGACTGCTTCTCAGACTTGCTTCAAACTTTCTACATTATAACAATGTAACAAAACCAAATATATAAAATGTATATCTTTTTTACATTCTTAATGTAAATTCAATTTTATAATTTCAAGCTTGCAGATAATGATGTAGGGAAAAATATAAATAACATTTAAGCCAACAAATGTTACAAACCGTTTATCGGTCTGTATTTGTCTCACCTAATTGACTCTCACAGCTGACCCTCAGGGGAAGGTTCTCTTGACCAAGGTTCGACAAACAAAAAAAACTACACTGCAAAATTTATACTTTACTTGATATATATTGGGACACTCCAGTCGCCGTAAACCCAGCCATGACCATAATGCATCCCTCAATGCATACTTCAATGTCCCAACTGTTTCAACAATCGCCTTTTAAAATAATTTACTCAAATTGCCTTCAAAATTGTATCATATAGCAGAACAAAACTTTTACATTAAACAGAAACTTATAAACACAAAAAATGAAACATATTTAAACAGGAATGCAAATTGAAATTTAGTCTTCAGCCGATGACATAAACAAAATATAATGTACTGAATATAAAGTTATGATAGAACCTATTGCTACTTTTATAAAAAAGAAGGGTTGTACGCATATAATAACTTAATCAAAAGCAACTTAACTCAGTCCTTCCTTACAATATTTATACATTGAAAAAAAAAACACAGTAATGAGTTTAGTAAACCACAAATAAAAGGGACACATATATACACACACACTTACATAGAAGAACAAACATTAACTAATGTTTTGTGTCTTTCTAGAAATGTGATAAATACTCTTGAAGATATAAGGAGACAAACAATACTTAAGATATGTTCACACTAGACAAATATTTTACAGGTAATGCTAAATTGCGGTTAACGAAACTTGTTTTCTAAAAACTATATGGATTAAGTCGTTACACTTTCTAAATATATGAAAAATGATAGATTTCAAAAGAACAATCTTTAAATTAAAGAACATATATTAACAGTGTTCGTCGATTAGACGAAGAAGATATTTTTGCGGATAAAGAAGTAAAATTGAGTAATTATAGGAAGGTGATGAATCGTATATTTCATATTATATCTGATATGAAAAAAAGTATTTTCTTTTTTTAAAGAGAGTAATAACTTTTGCCTTTATTATATTGTGCTTCCTTATTTTGAAACTCAATTGATGGGAGTTTGCAAGAAGTCGATGAGTTTAAGAGTTAGATTTAAGGCAAGTTTGCAATTGCACTTTCGCTGAAGAAGACGCTATGATAACAGCCAGATATTCCTTTAACTGTCAGCGACTTTAATAGGAACCCACGATCGTAGTATATTAACAAGAAGATTTACAAGATCAAAAATTTTAAAAACACAAAATATATTTTCCGTCAAAAAACTAAAAACCTGAGCGTTTAAAAAATATTTATAAATATTAAAAACTTTTTTATTTGCATTTTTAAGATGAGAAGTTTAAAATATTTAATGGATAATTATAACTATTTGTTTAGTGTGAACAAAGCTTAAGTCTTACATACAATTTCCTCAAAGCTTGAGGATGTAAACCATGCAGCCCCTTAAAGAGTGAACACCACTTGTAAAGTACTAACGTGACAATAGTAAAGCAGTTTCTGAAAAATTATTGCATTAGTTGTACATGCAAAACAAGACCACATAAAGTAAGTAAAGAGACATTTGTGCAGGGAGTAAACATGTAAGTAAGTATAACATGAAAACAACTACACCTACGACTCTTTCTACAATTACAACAACAACAGTGGCAGCAGCAGTAGCAACAATATGTTGTCTGTTTGTCTATCTATTACTGGTGTTTATGTCTTGTGAATTGTGACAGGGAAAAAAAAGGAAAAAAAGGAAAAACTTTAACCCAGAAAAAAACGTAATATTTTGGTTTTAGTCTACTACTTGAATACATTTTTCTTCATATCTTTTTCGTTACATTTTGTCTTTTATTTTACGTTGCTGAAACAAACTAAAACTCATTGAAGTATAAAATATCTTTGTATCCCATTGGGCTGTCTATAGAGGTAAATACAAATACATTAATCTACTTGCACACAGTAGTATATGGGTGGTTTTCTTTGTTGGTCCTTTAGGATTATGGTTACGGTTATGGTTACTGGTAAGGATTTCATTCAAACATTTCCATGGAGAATTTTTTAAGGGTGAGTGAACAAATCATTTGATACCTTTGGCATACCTACTTGTAAAATATAAGAGGAATATCTGTTGGATTTAAAGTTTAATATCCTTTAATTTATAGATAAAAAAAATTTTTTGGAAATAGCAAGAAAAATTAAAAGAAAAAACATACAAGTAAATAAAATATATTTTATTGGTTAATGGAACTACTTTGTACTTGTGTAAAGGGAAATTTCATTTAAGTTCTTCTTACCGTAATATTTAAAAACTTTAATACAACAGAATACTATTAATGAATCCTCTATTAAAAGAAACATTTAAAAATTTGTATGTATCAGAAAATAATTGAAAGCAATTCTTTACAATTAAGTAATTTTCATATTTAAAAAATTATTGGCAAAAATTTTTATTTAAGAACTTATAAATTTCCAATAGACCCTAAATTTGCCGAAGTTGTTTTACAAAAATGTTTTTTTCAAATTTCTTTTGCAAATGATGAACTTTTGCAATAAGTTAAAGTGCAATTCTGTCGTTTAAAGATTTTGTATTTATCGGTTGTTAAGGTGAAAAATAAGGGTTTCTTTAAAATTGCAGCGAAAAAAGATCGAGAAAAACCGGACTGCTCAAAGGAATTCAGTCATTAGAAAGAATTTCTTCAGTGCAAATGTAAAAATGACCTTTTGGTTTTATTCTGCGAGTGTTGTCACTTTCTTACAATCAATTATTACAAAAGACCACATTTTTTGGCCTCAATGGCATTCCGTGTGGAGAATATTCTAGTAATGCGGTTATTCTTGGCTTTAACTTCTACTTCAGGTTATACCAGTTGTCCGCTAAGTTTATGAAGAAAAATCGTACGCCGACTAGTTGTTCTCCACGAAAGTTATGATCACAGCAAAGGCACCTAAATCCAAATGTTATAAAATAATAATAAGGGCTATCTATGTATGTTCGCTTGGTAGAATATTATGCCAGATATTTGTCAATATTGTCAGCGCTGCCTTTATTTTTATTGTAATGCATTGAAGCACGAATTATACCCAGCAAAAAACGATGCTTCCTCGGAAGCAGCTTTGTAGGGCAGCGTGTGTTGTGCAGCGCTTCTAAAAAAAGATTACATGATTTTTTTATGAGATTCCTCGCGTAGAGGCTCTACATTATAGCTTCTAATTGATCTTTTTGAAAAAAACTGCTGAATATATTCATTTTCCGCCATATCTTTGCGGATTCTGGGCTAATTGGAACATATTATTTCAATTTCCTACAAGGCATGTCTTACAAGCAAATATAAATAAATTTTGTGTAAAAAAGTAAAAACAATTAAAAAAAGTTGTCTTTTTTTTACTTATATCTCGTTAAATGAATGTCTTGCACACACATACATATAATTAATTTTTGTGTAAAAAATAAAAAAAAGTTGTATTTCTTTGCTTAATTGTTAGATTGGTGTTTTTCAATAAGAAAAATCTCGGGGAATTTTCTGATAGTTTGATAACAGTAGCGGGTTCGTAGGACGTCAGAGGGCTGAGAAAAGTTCATTTCAACATGGACAGACGGACAGATGGACATGCTACATCGACTTACCTATATGTAAGGATCCAGCATATTTGTACTTTATGGGGTCGTAAAAAGTACAAACGGAATGACAAACTTATATATATATACCATTGCCACCTGTGGTGAAGGGTATAAAAACAATCCCGTACAAAATGAATGTGCACACCCGGGTATGCTGCTGTTGACGTACGTATAATTTTTCTGCCGTAGACATAAAGGTTAAAATACCCTGATGTATAAATATTTCCTTCGTTATGCCTTAAGAGCCGAATATTTTATTGTTTATTTATTTTCAATAAAAAATCTAAATCTAATTAGGATAAAGGATTTTTTTTAGTTTCAAGAAAAATATTAACATTTATTTTTATTATTATTCATACATTAGGGAGTATTATTTAAAAACAGATATTATAACTAATAAAGTTTTATTAGCCTTTCAAAAAATTGTATGTTTGCAAGGACATTTAACCTTTAACAAAAATGTTTTTAAATTAAAAAATAATTTTTTGAATATCAATATTTTATTATAAAACTTTATAAAATAGAAACCATTCGAATTCGAGCATGATTTTATTAAATAGTCATAATCACCAAAAATAAAACAAGTAAGAGAGATATATTTGGCGCTATGTGTGGCCCATTTGGACAATTTGTCCAATTTTGTTCAAATGAAGGAGGCAGCTGAAGTTTTTTGTTTATATATCAGCTGGTTACTGATAGATCTGGCCAGTTTTTAATACCGATATTTTCGAAAACTTTCCAATAGTTTGATACCACATACAGCCCTGAGTGACCTATGGGAGCTAAAAAAAAACTTGATTTCAACCAACACACGGACAGATGGATAGATGGACAGACGGACAGACGAAATGGTTAGTCGATTTTCCTATCTAGAAGGATCCAAAATATATATACTTTATAGGGTCGCAAATGAATATTGTAGAAATTACAAACCTATATTTACTCTTGCCACATGTGTGAGGGGTATAAAAACACATTTGAACTATGGATGAATTTTTTTGGTTGTTATTTTTTTCAATATCGATCTCGGCCGATAAAAATCGATTTGAAAACATCGGCGAGAAAATTTTTTTTGATATATCTATATATTGCAAAGTAAAATATCGATTGATATTTAGAAAATATCGATATAATTATATATCAATATTTTTTGCCCAACCCTAATTTGAACCGGCCTAGTTGTCAGTATAAATATTTGTTAGATGTTTGTTTATCTGTGCATTTATTCCTAAATAAAATACAAAATTTTGATTTAAATACTTATATATAAAGGAGTGTTATTGTATATATGTATAGTATATATAAATAAATGTTTATCCTTCTGTCATTTTTGAATATTTGATTTGATATATGAATTTGTATATGAACTGTGTTGCAGTGTCAGTATGTCTGTCTATTTGAGTGTATGTTTGTCAAGTTAACTTTACTTGACAGTTGACATGAAATCCATTCATGACTATTATATTAAAAGCAACAGCAAAAGCACTGATAAAAATAATAGATCTAAACAGAAAAAATATTAGAAAATAAGCAAAAATAAATGGAAACAAAAAAGGATTTATTGTTAAATGTACGTGAAGTACTCGTACATGTGTATGGTTATCATGCAACCTTTATAGTGCAAGGGAAAAATAGTAAATGAACAAAATTGACTTTATGATTGACAAGTTTAGTTTCATTAAATTGTTTTTTTAAATTTAGTTAACATATTCAAAAAGAGTATTAATTTTTATTTAATATAATCTCTTTTTATAGCCTTACTTTGGAAAATAAAGTTGTTTCAGTATTATTTAAACCCTTTACACATGTGGCAAGGGTATATATAGTTTTGTCATTGTGTTTGCAATTTTTTAAATATATATTTGCGACCACATAAAGTATATATATACTGAATCCTTATAGTTAGGTAAAATGATTAAGCCATCGTAGCTCCCATAGGTAAGCTAGAACTGTGTGTGATATCAAACTTTTGAAAATATTACCGAGAAAATCGGTATTGAAAACTGTCATTATCCATTATGCTGAGCTAAGGCTGAGATCTAAGCAAAAAAACAGACCACCTTTTTTTACACAACAAAAAAATATTGTTTTGCAGCTTTGGAACAAGCTTTTTGATAACAACTGGACTAATTGGCTCAAAATCCCCAAAGATATTGCCGAAAATCCTACATGGAAAAAAATTTATATCATAAAAAAATAAGTTTTCTTACACATTAACTTCCTTTCAGATATGCAAACACATACAAGCATACACTTCTTATTACATACCTACACTTTGTGAAGACTTGGAACAGCCGAAGATAGCGCTCTTGCTGGTTTATATTGTTTTTAATTTACTGATAATTTTGTTTAAAAAAATTTTTTTTGGTAAACAAAATTTTCCCTAAATGTTAAACCTGATTTAATAACAAGAATTTTTGTAAACTTAATTTTGAATTCTTTGAACTGATGCTTAAAAGTTTTTTTTTATTGTAAATTTTCTAAAATTTTTTTTTTTATAAAAAAGTGTCCCTATACTTTTTTCCTAGTTAAACACTCAAATAAAAGTTGTTTAACATGTTTGATGGCCAAACATAATTTATTATTTTCATTAACAATGAATAACAATTGTTGTTAATTTATCATTTTCTATACCAATCCCCTCCCACGCCCACATTAATGTAATAACAAACAACTGCTAATTTGTTTAAAGTGTCTTGTTAAACATAAATGTTTTTATTTATATAAATATTTATGTATATTAACACAAAATATTAACGAGGGTGTGTGAGAGAAAGAAAGGGAGAGAGATAGAAAAAGCGATAGAGAAAAAGAGACCATCAGTCTTTGCAGTAAAAACATGCAAAATTTTATAGACAGATATTTGAGTGCCTTACACAGAGACACACACATACACAAACATACTGCAGTGTTATATTGTTGTTTGCTTGTGTATATGTGTGTGCGTGTGTGGATAAGTACTTGTATTAGTTTATATGTGTTTGTACATTTGTATTCATGAATAACCACCTTGTATTATGGTCATATTGTAACCAGTTTTGCATAATTAATCGTACAACGCAAAACGCTTGTAATATTTTATGTTCAGTTATAAAGTGACAATATAAAGTAAAAGAAATGGAGACAGATAGTTGGTTTATATAAAAACTATTAGTTTAAAAAATCTTGTATATTTTGGTATTTAGAAATCGGAAGAAAAAATTGTAAAACATATGCTGCGGATGCTATGAAATATTTTGTTTTACTTTATATTTAGAACTTTTAGATCTCTTTATGTTCTTTTAAAAAAATGTGGAAGTGGGTACTTTGAATGAATAACCTGCCTCATTATTTCATAAATGCATAGCACTTCACCTACATGTCTAACAGTTTGTTTAACTTAAAGCAGCTGTTTGAACATTTGTAGCACTTATTTTATTTTTAATTGCACTTTATTGTTTACCCGTTTATATACAATAGTGTTCTTTTTTTAATTTTAAGCACAACTTAAATACATGTTTATTTTATAAACAGAAAAAAAAAAACAAAAAAATACATGTATACATTTTTATTTATTGCTTTTTCTGTATGTTTTTTGTATAAAAACTAAGTAGGAATACATGTTTAATAATAATTGAAGCAATCAATAAATTATTAGGGTGCTCATGTTAAATGATTCATTACAAAATTTATAACTAATAAATACAATTTAACAAATTATATAAATAACAAATGTATAGGGCATTTCATTAAAATCACGTTTTGTCTGTTTAAAGGGTAATAGTGAAGAATGAAGAGTTATTTTTTAAAACAAGGACATATTTTGCCAAAAAGTTTACACAAAATTAATTTTTTGAAATACTATTGCCACTTCAAAATATTTGTTAAAAAAATTGTTGCAATTTCTTAAGCCAAAAGTCCTTAATTACAATTACAAATAATTTTTTCAACTTTACTTTTTGATGAAATATCCTAACACACAAATCATTACGAAAATATAAAAGTGGTCAGTAATTATAATGTTCATAAAATATATGTATATGTAAAATTAATGTTAATAAAAATCGAAAATTTAATGTGTATATTAAGATTGGTTGCAAACTTGGAATTTTAACAAGCTTTTAGAAATGTGTCTTAAAATAAAAAAAAAATTTTAAAAATTTCCATTGAATGGGTGGTGCTACCTTCCCTACTCTAATCTTCTGAATTTTTAGCCACCAAAAGAAAACATGATTTAGATATGTTATTTATATATTTTAGTTGTGTTAAAGATGCCACGCCCACTTTTTGCTTCTATGTCATTCTAGACCTAAATATGCACATTATTAATAGAAGAACTCAAACAAAGTATCGAGACTTAAAGTATACCAATTCTCAAATTATGCGATCAAAACCTTAAACTTTATATGGTAGGTGCGTGGCACCTAAAATCAAAATAAATATAAAAGATACTACTGTTCAAAATTTTATGAAAATTTGTCCAGCCATTTTGGTTCAAATAATATTTTTCTATTGAAAAAATGCCCAAAAAGAACAGTTTTGTTTCTTGTAAATTTGAATTTACAAATATTTATATTTTGCCAAGAAATGACGAATGCTACTCGAATAATATTTTTATGTTTATGAAGCTCTTGTAAAACATTTTTTAATTGAAAATAAATTGGTAAATTTATAAAATTAAAAAAAAAATATAACAAAATATCTGAGTGTAGTGAAATTTAATCAGTAAATTTAACTAAACTTAAATTTGTCTAAAGTTTTGATTCCAAATATTCGTTGTAATTATTTAAAATATCAACAAAATATCAATGTATAAATCTCGCTATAATATAAAGTTTTATAAATATTTGAAAAAATTCAACATTTATCGAATCTTAATCAAATACGCTGTTATAATACTTGTATTGACAACAATGGTACTTTTAATTTTATCCCATTTAAAGTATTTGCAAGTTTATAGCAACAAGATTTTACACCATAACTAACAAGTGTGAAAATTTTGAGGTTTATTTAGCATTAGGTGTTCTATTGTGCATACTTTGTGAATAATGTTTTGATAACACTGTTTTATTTTTAACGTATTTTTAACATAGCAATAACCATAACAAGTTGTGTGTGTCCAGAATGTTAAGCCGGTTTTTTCTAAAGCCACCGTTGGATATCTGGTTTGTCAGGCTTGCTTGGTGTCTTCGAAAAAAGTTTCTTCAGCGGTAAAGCTAACAGTAACCGACAGTAAATGCCACTTGACAAGTGAATATTTCAAACAGAGGTTTATCCTTTTGTCAGTATCGGATAACTACTAGTTCAATTAAATTTTACAGCGCCTTATTTTGTAGTTTAACCACAATTATAGATTTTTGTATTCCGGTTTAAAATCAGTAAAAAATTACTTTTTTTTAAAAAAGGGTTTTTTTCCTGTATTTTATAAATTGACAAAACCTAATTACTGATTTTTTTTTTCTCTATTCATATCAAGTTTCTTTTCCTATTTTACCTTTGAAAAGTTTAACGAAACGAAAATTTTCTTTTACGTATGATTCCATTGTATTATTGTAATATGTAGTCGTTAAGATCTTAAATGTAAATCTCATGTAAATAATCTTGTAAATAAAAAATAGAGATAGATATTGAAAAAATATCAATATTTTTTTGCATTTTCCCATCCCTAGTAAATAAATACATTTGTTTGTATGTACAATAATTTTTTTTCCTTTCAATTTCATATAAATAATTTATTTATTGCTAATTTCTATAAATATATATCTATCTTTTAACAAAGTTCTTGACATTTTTACCACCTGCAATATGATCACCAAAAATGCAATTATATTTTCAATTGCAAACAACAAATATTTAATCAAACTCCATTATGATTGGACAAAGCTGGCAGTCCAATGGCAAAATAACGCAAATTGTTACCAACAACAACATTGATTTCGATAACACAACCACAAAGGACTAGACAAGCAGAATAAACTACATTTATCAAGTCTATTGTAAGAAATCAAATACATACACAGAAACACACACACACATACATAATAAATTTTAGGTAAAAAAGCAATTTAAGAAAATAAGCCAAAGAGAAAAAATATGGTTAGCGAAAAATTGGTAATTTTACGACAGCCAAAAGATGTTATCAAACTAATACATTATTGCTAAGTTATGACTTCAATAGCCAGCATAAATCAGCTTTATATTTTGTGCAAAAAAGAAATAGAAACTAAAAGCAGAAACCAAAAACGAAAATAAAAATGTAGAAAAGAAACCACAAAATATATATATAAACATACATACATATGTAAGTATAAGCAGAGTAAAAATATGTATCTAATTGTATAAATGTAATAGAAAATTATGTAGTATTGAAGCGAAAAAAAAATTGCCAAATAAATGAAGGAAAAAATTAAGGTAAAATGATGGTATAATTTGTATAGCAATGGGACAACTTAACAAAATACTTCAACGGAAAATAAAAATTGTTGTTTAAATTGTTAGAAAGGAAAATTTAAGCAAACATTTATTATGAATTTATTTTCTTCTTGTTAAAAATTTGGGTTTTAAAATTAATGTTTTACAAGAAAATTGCTAAAAGATTTTCTATATATACAATGTTTAATATAAGTTTCTCATAAGGGCCTGAACCTTTTCCAAATCCATTATTCTATAATACTTAAAATAACCATTGCCACAGTCTTAAAGATGGTTTAATTAAAAAAAAATATTGAAAGCCAATAGGGGCGAGATTTACGGTCATTAGTTTACTATTTGTAAATTAAAATGGTAGGCATTATTTAACTAATACCTCATATTCACACTAAACATTTTTTATTGGGGGTAAAAAATGATCAAATATTGATATTGATAAATTGCTGTAGCACAATTAAAGGTAACTTTGAATTATTTCTGCTCTTGAGAAAATATATAAAACCTTGAAAGCATTAGCTATACCCTAACTAAAAGTTACAATTTTATAAAATTTCGAAATTTGTACTACGGCACATTTTTAGGCAACACATATTAGCTGTTTCCCAACTAATAGTCAACCAATGGCTTTTGGTGGTTTAACTAAAGGTAAACAAAGAGCTCCTTATAAAATATTATAAGGCAAACCATAGCCATTAGTTAACTAATGACAGTAAATTTGGGCATAAGACGTTTAGCGTTGGCAGGGCTTAAAATATAATGATATTTATCTTTCAGAAATTAGATTTAAAGTACTTATAGAAATATTCATAGATAAATTTCCCTATTTTCTCTAAAGAAATTTTTTTAGATTTTTTAAATGTTTCCTTTTAGAAAATGTTTCTTAAATTTTTATATAAAGGAAGTTTCGTAATTTATTATGTGTTTTGAACGAAATATTAGATATAATTTCAAATTTATTAAATTCTTTGTAAATTTTTCTATTCAAAAATATTATGTTTTTCAATTAAATTTATTTGTGTTAAATACTTTGTAAGGATTTTTTAAATTAAATTTAATGTCCTTAAAAATTATCTCAATTTTTTTGTAAAATATTGAGCAAAGTTAATGAGTTTTACAAATGTATTCGATATACATTTGCATATACCTGACATTTGACCTCAATTTGGGTACTTAAGGCGTTGTCAGATTTGGCTCAAATTTTCAGCAGTAAAATTTAAGACCTGTTGTCACAATATTTTGACTCGGCACGCCTTGAACCTTAAGGTAAATATATATATAAATGTTTAAAATTGTGTCTTCAGATTAAGACGACAGGAATCTTAAATATATTTTAAGCATACCAAAAGAAGTACAATACAACACAATAGAACAGAAATGTGTTATATTAAATTATTTCCCCAAAAAATGTAAAACAGTACCATTCTTGAGGTACAAAGTGATTTTTATGAGCCTTTATAAGGTGTCTAGACACGTTCAAATTGTCCTAGTATGTTCACAGAAGTTGCTCAACTTTACCGTGGCTACAATTTTGTCTTAATGTTGTTCTGAAAAATTTGGATTTCCTTAAAGTTATGCTAAAAAAAGTTAAAAAAAAAATAAATTTGTTTTCTATTTTTTCGAAAATAGTGCAGGAAAATTTTTTTTTGAATAACATATTAATTTGGTTTGTTCATCAAACTCTTAGCTACAATATAGTTAAGGCTATTCACCTACTCTAAAAGACCTATTAAATAAAAACTGAATGCACCTTTTTTTTTGGGGACCCATTGATTTTTAGAATCTTTTAAGGCCCATAAAAAAATTGTCACCCTTTGCTAGTATAATCTATAGGTTCGATTCACGTCAGGTTTTTGCGTTTTAAAAACAGGTTTTATTTTTTGCATAGTGTAATTTAACGCAGCTTTTCAAAATGTTTAATGTATGTAATATGGTGTAGGTTTAATAACATAAATAATTTAAGCTAAAAATAATTAAAATCAATAACCTGATTCTTTTTATATTTTAAAATAAATGATTGAATGAAAATAGCATGCGTATGAGTAATATTTATTTGTATAACGATATATATTAGTAATACGCACAGCTGTTGTATTATTATTATATACTTCACAGAGATGGCAAGGGTATGTAAGGATTTGTCATTCCGTTTGCAATTTCTACAATAATCATATTCATATTCTGGATTCTTAAAGATGGAAAAGTCGATTTTGCCCTGCTGGTCTGTCAATGTGTTGGTTGAAATCAACTTTTTGTAGCTCCCAGTTTCATTTGTTGCATAAAATTTTCCTTTTAACAAAAATTAAAAAAAAATGTTCCACCAAAATAAAATTTTAACAAAAATATTAAAAAAAAATAGTTAATACAAAATTTTATTTACATTGAACATTTAATATATATTTACACAAATAGTTCAAAATCACATATGTAAATTAAAACATTATATTAGCTTTTAGTTTTTTTTAATTATATTTATTAAATACATTAATACAGATGCATATAAAAATGAGTTTATTTAATTATTTAAACTCACATTCATCATTTTTTAAATTTCCTAAAAAAAATATGATTAAAGTATCGCATTCCATTCAACAGCTAATACGCCATAATATATTAGTATCAAACTCTAAAAAAATCGTTTATTTCTTAAAATGTTTTTTCAAAGAAAGTTTTTTTCAGCTTAATAAAAACTTGTTTATAAGGATAAATGGTTTTTATTAGTTTTTCTTACAAAAAAAAACTCTCTTCTGTGTTCAAAAATTTAAGTTGGTTTTCTAGATTTTGTTTGGCAGAGGAGAAAAGAAAATAAGAAAATAAGGAAAACAGTAATAAATTTTATTAAATGTACAATTTATAGAACACCATTTAATTAGTACAATAGTGAATATAATGTGTCTGTGTCAGTGTGTAGAAAGCAAAAAAAAATTTTTTTTTTTATTATTTCACTATTTAGTAGTAGAAATATGTGTGTCTTTAGGATACTTATTACTTCACAGAAAATATGTACACATTTATATTTCTGTAAGGCTGTTGCTTAGGTCGTAACTTTTTTTATTTATACCTCTCTTTCTTTATATCCCTCTCTCTTAGTTTCTTTATGACATTATTTCTTGTCATTGTCGCAAATTGATGTTGACAAAAGATTACCCAGCAATGCGCCAAATAATAAACTTAATGTACGAGTAAGTTATGTCTATACAAACAAACAAATATTTTATTGTTTAACAACTTATTTTTATATACATTTTATTCTTGTTTTGGTTTAAATATTACACTGACTTATTTAGGTAGTTTCACCTAAAGGGACAATAGCCCCAAAGTATGCCGGTATTAACTTTTTATTTATAACCTTTGTGTATTTGTAGGTATGTATGTATGTACATATATTGGTGTGTTTGTTTGTTAGTTAAGCCCTAAGTTTATTTATTGATAAAAATTTGTTAACATTAAATTAATTGATAAAGCAAAGTCTGGCCTTCAGTTCATTTATTAAATTTTTGTTGTTTGGGTAATGGTCGGTTTGGGAATGTGATGTTGCCTTATTTAAGTCTGTTGTTTGAATTATGGTTTTTTTTCGTTTTCCCTAATAGAGAGCATAGTTTTTTGTTTTATTTTTAGCAGGCAGGAAGTGTTAAGAAAGCAATAACATTTAGCTATAAATATTCGCAGTTAATTTTTATTTGTTTTTTGTAAAGATAGCAACTGTGAAAATATATTTAATACAAGTGTTGTTTAAATTATAAAATTTTTATAATGTTAAAATAAAAGTTGAGAGTAGAGGTAAAATAATATAAATGTATATCGAAAAAGTAATGATAGCAGACAAATAAATGGTAATGTTTTATTAAAGATTTAAAATCAAAAGTGACTTGAGCACGAGAATTTGGAAAAATAATATTTGAAACGCCTAAGTTACATAAATTAATCTTATGGCAAAATACACGTCATATTAACTTCAGTTTAAAATCTGTAAACATTAAAGATGTTTGACTTCCAAGGTGGCATTGTTTGCTATCACTCTATTTATTTAATATATAATAAAAGATAATCATGATGCTCCACTTAGAGCT
Organism: Paykullia maculata; assembly: GCA_003055125.1. Lineage (NCBI taxonomy): Eukaryota > Metazoa > Arthropoda > Insecta > Diptera > Rhinophoridae > Paykullia > Paykullia maculata. The sequence goes on from NDXZ01022369.1 coordinate 37,255, forward strand.
GTTTAATAAACAAAATGTTTCACTTCCTTTGAAATATGTCGCAGAATACTTTTGCTCCTGAATATGGGTTAAGGGTCACTGTAAAGTCTAGAGCAATTCATTAGCCTGTTGCCTGTATTAGAGTATAAATATACCCTAAAAAACCGGCTTTTAATATTAGTGGTACAAATTATTGGTAGATCAGAAGAGCAAAAATTAGACAGAAAAAAAGGTTTGCTTTGGTTTAGCATTAATGGGATCAAGTTTAAATGAGCAGGATAGTCAGTCTTTGATTCCTTATTATATTTACCACTCATTTTTGTATACAAATTGATCAGATGCAACCGTAACTGGTACTACAAAGAACCTTCAAGGTCTAATTCCCGGAATTTAGCGAAAGGACGAATCAAATGGTTTACGGATTGTTCCAAACAGGAAAATGGTGATACAGAGGCATTTGGCCCTGACTATCAGAGGGCTTAAATGCCTAAAAATTTGTTAGGTGGAAATATACGCCAAATTCATCTGCGCTAGAGAGTGCTTGAGGAGAAGGTTAAAGAGTATGAGGATCTATGTGATGTCAGCCGATCGGACAGCACTTCGTGCCTGGATCTCATACGAGATGAAGTCGGGAGTAGTAGTGGACTATGTCACATCTCTTAAAAAACTTACTATCAACATAAGTCGGTACCTGAGAGCCACGCTGGAAATATGCTTTGAGTATCTTCACTGAACCACAACCCATTTTTGCTATCTCGAACAGCTACCTAAGAGGTAGAGTATTATTTCCTCGGTTGAGGCAGAATTTTCTCATCCCCTACACCCCTTCTACAATCGAAGTGTCTTGTCCCGAAAAAAATCTCAAAAGTTACCATTACTCGACAGGTTACTATCGGGTTGGCTTACGAGATATTGTGGCCTAAGATGCCATTAATTTACTATAGGGAATGCTAAGGTCAAACAGTGCAGATTCTGTAAGACAAGTGATGATTCTACCGAACATTTACTTTGCAATGGCTCAGCGCTAATGACGCGCAGAATTTAATTTCTTGGTGGACCGTTTAGGACTTCGAAGGATATATACGGTCTTTTAACTAAATGGACAATCGGGCTTATTCGAAGCCTACACCAGTCTAGGTGCAACAAACAATAGATCTTAAGTGTTATGGTGCTTTATTCCTTCGTAGGATAATAAAAATAATGCATACAAATTCTTATGACCTGGCATGCATTTTTTTTGGCAGCAGAAAACACTCAGTCTTGCCAGCATTAAAAGCAATCTTGTTGAGAGATTCTTATTAAGTCTTATAGTTTTAATCTTTCATTAGATCGGTTAAACAATGTTTCTCGCTTGCATCTACAAAAGACACCATATATGTAGTTAAAAGTTTGACATAAAATGTCATTAAGAAAATCAAGAACTGAATTCCGATCGGTAATTATTAGATCGAATGATCTTTTATTGGATATATCGCGAGTTTTTAAACTGATAACAAATAAAGAAAAATATAAGTGTACTGTTTTTCTACTTAAAAGGTCACTAAGTCTAAGTTAAATATTTTTCATTTAATAAGTTTTTTACTCCATTTATTTGCAAGATTAAAAATTATTATGTTCTCTTAATTTTGCACTCCACCATTCTTTAGCAATATTTCAATACATAGGAATATTTTCCACTCGGTATAAAGTTTTAAAAAGGGTTTGATAAGAAACATATTTAAGTCGATGCAATAATACGCTTTTATGTTTCAGCAAATTTTCGCTTTTATATAAATCCATCTCTCTATTTCTTAAAAAATTAAATATTTTTCTGCGATCAAAATTTTTTTTAACGAAAACAGAGTTGCTAATGTATGTACCTTCATACAAATTCTAAGATTAAATCAAAATCCATCCAGTAGTTTCTGCATGGCGAGTGTTTAAGCAAACAAACAAATGCTTTATCAATGAATAGTAAACCACAACAATTAAAAAAAAAAATTTAGTACACACACATACTAGAGTTTTATTTTAAGTAGAGTTTTGACTTTTGCTTTATTTCGAAAAGCCTTGTTTTCACATAAAAAACTATCAATTATGTTAGTCAGTTTACAATTAACGAAAGCTTCATTTCCATTAAAAATTAAAGTCTTAGTAAAAACTTCAATTCAAAATGCAATTTTCTTTTTCATAGAAAATAATTATACTTCTCTCTTTTTCAATTTTTAATTACAACAAATATAAAAGGGAACAACAACAAAAATAAACTGAAAATACATTTACAACAAATAAATATTTACTCAGAGACTTCTTTCACACCAGGCCCAAATACAAACCTAAAAATTAAACACAAACAAAAACATAAATCATTGTTTGTAAGTATGTACGTTTGTAGTGCAGTTAAGTGTTTGGTTTGTTGTTAGAAGATAAGATATACATACATATATACTGCAGTATTACAAATACACACAGCCATACACAACTAGCAATAGGACTAGGCGTAGTAATTGTAGGAAACAAAAAATCACAATTTCAATTTAAGTAGAACAACTTTAATCACTTTCATTTAAATGCTTATGACATTCTTTTAACATTTGCTTTTTTGTAACACACTTTTCTGTCATTGTCATTTTTCGTTTTCGTTGTTATTGTTGTTGGTTGTTGCTCTACTCTACTCGTAGACAATTATCTGTGTTACTGCCTAAGTCCCGTGTTATATTAAGGGGGCATGCAAAGCCAAATAAATTTGTTTTTGAGAATTCAATTACAAGAAAAAAAATAAATTGTTTGATCTTCCATCACTTTTGTCTTTTCAGTGTAAAACGTACATATTGTTCCATTGGCTTAATATTCAGTTTAATAAAAAGGATATCAAGTAAACTTAATTATATTTTATGGAGAGTCATCCCGAATGGTACAATTTTGCTTAGATCTTTACAACGATACTTATTACAACCTTTATACCTAGGGACTACCCTAATATACAATTTTTGTTTATTCTTTTTTTTTTATAATGGTTTTCTTACTTTCTCTCTATAAGTTCTTCAATGGTGTTACACACGCATCCTGAACGAGTAGAACTTTACCCATTTAACCAGTTCAGTCGGTAGTTGTGAATGATGCTGATAATGATGACGATGATGGTGCTGTAAGCAGTCAACATTTTAATATGTGTTTTTCTTTTTTCACGTTCACTATTTCTTTGTTATTGTTTCATTTGTTGTTGCTTTGCTTACAGCTGTGATTCCTTTAACTTTTTCGTATCCATTTGCGTTGTAAACGAAAAAAAAACAACAAAACTATGACAAGAAAAATAACCATAATTATGTGACACACATTAAAATATAAAAAAATAAAAATCTGTGAAAAAATTAAGATCATAAAAAATTAAGGTTAAGAGAAATGTATAAAGTCCGAGAGGATTTAATTGTTTAAAGGCCCCTTTTCTTATTTTATTAAGGACCCTTGTCATTTAGCTCATTAAATTGTTAATGTTAAAGGAGGTTTAACTTGTGTCACCAAATTTTCGGGTAATTTTAATTTATTTTTGGAATAAAAAAAAACGAGATATATCTCAATATAGTTTTTAGTTGTAAAGTAGCAAAATAATATGGTTAATAAAATAGTGATTTTCAAGAGTAATAAATAAAGTTTGACTTATAAGGTTTTATATTTTATATTTAAATGACAAAAACAAATAGTTTACGTCAGAAAAAATATATATATATTTTTTATCTTTGCAATATTAAAAGTTCCCTGAAATAGTTTTTAAAATAACGACTTTGACCACCCTATATAAACCTGCCTTTAACTATAACCTAAACTGGTTACAACAATACTAAGTGCCAAAAATGTCTTTTGTTAACAAATTGCAAAATTTGTGTAGCCATTGAAGCAAAATAATATTTTCTTAAGTAATAAGGAATTTACTAAAGAGTTTGAAATGTACTCAGCTAGCAAAAAAGAAGGTCTTTTCACCGATTTAACCATTACAGAGACATTTTAGTGGAAATAATATTATAGAGTTTTTCTTAGCTTTCTAACAGAAAGAAGTTTCTACAAACTAAAATTGTACCATGAAAATATTTGCAAAGATGAACACAATTTCTCCCCTTCTGTTTAAACAATGCAAAAAATCCAATCTACTCCCTATCGGCTGCACAAAATAAAAATGTTGCAAACAACAACAAAAAACCTACCAACAAACCTATAAAATGTCGTTGTCATACATGTGTATAGAGAAAATAGGTGATTTTTGCAAAGAAAGAAAACAGCAATGATCTCAAAAAAAAAAACAACAAAAAAAAAATGAGTTCTGTTCTAATTTTGTTGGTTGTTTGTGTTGGCAAGTAATCCCTTTGCTAAACAAAATGTGCTAAAAGTAACAAAACAAAACCGAACCCAACAGCATCTCTAAAGCCAGGCAAACCAGTCAAACACAAAAGCAAATATTTAAAAAATAAATTTAAAAAAAAAATAATTAAACCAACAACAAATTGAAATGCCATACCCACTGGGAACGTACTACCAGAATTTTATAACCAAAACACAAACCAAACTTCATATACATACATATATCATATGTATGTAAAAAGAAAGAAGTTTAGAAGTTACGAGGGTAAAGTGAGCAGGTGTTTTCGACAACACGAAAAAGAAGGTTTTAGGATTTTTTATAGCTTACTTTGAGAACACTTTTTATCTATACAAAAAATGTACGGCGGACTGGTGCACCCCTGAACAAACTTATTATAATTCATTTTCATATTAATTGGATTAATTTGGAGAAACTTTAATAGGCTCGGAAAAGGAAACGTACAACCTTCCTTATTAACTATAAAAAGCAACTATCAATTTTAAAGTAACCTTTGAAAGTTCCGGTTCCTGTTTTTTATACCATTCACCAGAGATGACAAGGGTATATATAAGTTTGTTATTCCGTTTGAAATTTCTACAATATTTATTTGCGACTCCATAAAGTATATACATATATTCTGAACCCTTATAGATAGGGAAGTCGATTTAGCCATGTCCTTCTGTCCGTCTGTCTGTCTGTTGAAATCAACTTTTCTCAGCCCCCCGATGTCGTACGGACACGGTATTGGTTGGCGTTAAAGTTATTGAAAATCACCAAAATCCGACAATTAACGAGATATAAGCAAACAAAATTTTATCTTGAAATTTTTTTTTTTTTTACTCAAAAATTATGATATATGTGTGTAAGACATGCCTTTTAGGAAATTTTGAGAGAAAAAAATTTTTCGAGATCTAAGCAAAAAACAATTTTTTTTTTTAAATTATTATTTTTATGTGTACGGCATGCCTTTTTGGGCTATTTAAAAAAATACTAATTGGCCTAGAATTAGCAAAGATATGGGTGAAAAATCTAAATAGACTAAAATTAATTTAATTAATAAATTCGGACATGTAAGTACACACATACATGCATAATTAAATACACGTAGTAAAGGGTTTATAAGATTTGGCACAGCCAAATATAGCGCTCTTACTAGTTTTATATTAAAATAAAAACAGTTTTTGATGAATAACAATTTTCTTAACAAAAGTGACTGCTACTCTCCAATTGGCGAATTATTGTAATAAAAAAAGGATATAATTAAAGATTGCCACAATACAAGGAAATCGGCAATTAAAAAAAATCCTATATCACGTTCCAAATCCTTTAAAGCTTCTTTATTCAGAGATATATGGATTATGCTTAATGCCAATTTAAGGAAGGAGGATTGCATAACTGTTGCTGAGTATTTATACGGATATTGTGGAAATACACGTTTCATACAGTATATGCCATTAAAACTTTTAAAATGTTGGTATCAAAATATTTTGGGCTTGCGGTCCTTTCAACTAATTGCCCGTGTAGGGCCAGTTGTATGCTGGAAAACAAACTAAAAGTGAGCTTCAAAAATATAACTGAAGAACGGTTTTTATGTATATTCTTTTATGTTTTTCGTTAATTACAAAGTCTTTCTTGATAGAAGTAATTTAATTTTTAAATATATACATATGTATGTTACACAATTTACGTAGACATTTTTTAAAAAAAATTTAAGATTGCATTTGTCAACTTGCTAAAAATTATTTACTTATGGCAAAACCATACACTCGAACAGCAATAAAGACTATACTTGCAAACGAACTTAAACTAATTGTAAAACTAGGTACTTCATTAATACAAAGAGATAAAAGTGACTGTGTTGCAGTAATAGAAAGTTGCAAGGTCTGCTTGAAGATTTGTAGGAAGCAAAAGATAATTTTTCCAAACCAATTTTTAAAGTTTATTCGGCAAATCTTCCCATATAAAATCATTTTAATATCCATATCAATATAAACAGGTATATAATTACAAATGTTTGGTTTTTGTTAACATGATATACATTAATACATTTTTCCTGATTATTTTATAAAAAATTTTAAAAAAATTTTCTAAAATTATAATCTTTTTCTAGTAAAAGTAAAAATCTGCATTGCCGCACAGTTAAGGGTGCAGTTAAAAGTTTTTAAAGCTGTAAAAAAGAATACAATATCAAAAGTTAGAAGCTCTCAAGAACTTTCATGAGTGAGAGTTATAAACTTTAAAAAAAAATTGTTTTAACGCAATAGGTATCGGGTACCTTGTCAGTCACATAAGGGTTAATAGTAATTGTAATTTATGTAAAAAGATTTATTTAAAATTTTTTTTTTTTTTTATTATTCTTTTTTTTGTAAAAAAGTTATCATACATTGATGATATTGGGTTTAAAAAATCTTAAAATTTGTGAACATAATTGAAAAAATTTTAAATAATATTGTTAAATTTTTTGTATGATGCCCCAGTCTTAAAAAAGTTAGAAAAGTTAAAAGCCCTGATACTAACGTCGTGACTTAGGATAAATGTAAATACATTTGAGGTTTGTTATGTTAAAAAAATTGTTTTAAAGCAAATCAGTAAGTTTAGATATGTTTTTTTGTTTTTTGGTTTTTATTTTGTTTTTTTTTGTTGTGGTTTTATACAAACTCATTCCGTCATTTTTAACGGTTCTTACGTAAATTTTCTTTACACAAAATGTTTCCCCTTCTTTTCAATTTGTAGCAGAGTATGTACATACATACGTATGTATGTTGATATGTACATATTTTGCTTGTTTATACTATGTAACAGTAAACTATAATATTAATGTTGACTTTTAAAAGTTTTACTACCTGAACATGTGTTGATTTAAGCTTTTCTTTAATATTTTTCTCTTAGTTTTTCTGTTATCTTGATTTTAATTATTTTTCTTTTGTCTAATGAGATCTTTTTTTAACTCTAGAACTTTTAAAAGGGTTCCCTATGTTAATAAGTTACTTATATCCTTTAAAGTGCTTATTTACTAGGATATTTTCTAAACCTGTTTTACTGTCACTGCATTAATGTTCTCTTGATTATATCCGTTGGAATTAATTACATAAGGAATTTATTTTCAAACATATTACTTTGATGGCTCATAAAAAAAGTCTACAAAACTCTATCGCTTTTATTTCAACACAGATTATCTCCCAGAGCAATAAGAGCAGGAAACTAGAGGGTAATGAAAATGTTATGGTGAACAATGATTGTCAACAATAAAGTTAAATAATCTTTTGTGGAAGGCGACACCACAGACAATGTATAAAGAAGTTATTAATTGGCAGCAAAATAAATATTTATTTACATACGTACGTATTTGGAGATCAACCAATTTGAAATTCTTTAGTAAACGTAAATAATGAGCTTAATTACTTTTAATTAAAGAAAAATCTATTTAATTTATATGAGGGTTTTCAAAGGCAAAAATTTTAAAATATTTATGAATAAAATTTATATAAATTTTTTTTAAAATTACAAATTCATTAAAAATTGTATACGCACAGAAGATTATATTTAAACAATACCCAATATGGAAAATGAATGGCAGTTTCTGTGGCCCTATGCTCCTTGCAGAAGCAAAAGGAATAATTATAAATATATGGCGACTTCCAGAAACAAACATTTAACATATAATCTTAAAAAAATATATTATTTATAAAATTTTTCTAAAACTTATGAACTATATATGCAAATATAAAGGAGTACCGTGATCCAAATGATAGAGACATAAAATTTGAACTATGAGTTCTTATGCTATTGTATAGATCCACTAAGAAAGAATTTTCAGCAACTCAAATATTAAAAGGGGCGAAAAAGGTATCCTTATATCTGCAAAAAAAAACAAGATCCGAACAAAGGTGAAAACCATTTATTCTGCTCAAAAACGAGTAAAGATTCAATTGTAGTACTTTAGTGAGGGCTCTTCCAACTATTATCTTCGTCTCTCATCCAAAATTAAAAATTTGGTGACAGAAGCTGTACAAATATTTGGTACTTATTTAAAACAAAAAATGTTTTAAACTTTGGTACATAAAATTCATGTAAAGTTTTACTAAATATAGAAAAAAATTTGGACACTACAATACGGATGAAAAATATATCTTAAAAGGAGAAAAGCAGTACTAAGCAAATTGTAATTTATCTTTGGATAAAAAAAAGTGGAAAAAGTTTTTCACAAATATTAAAAAAAAAATGTAAAATTTTGCAATTTTGCTTATATATTTCAATCGCATTTTTTGTTTAATTATTTACTTTAAAAAATTTAAACACAAATGCAATACTACTATATGACTAATTTGTATTGCATGTCAGCGAATATAAAACAACAACAAATCTCTAAAAAAAACAACAATGACAGGAAAACGTTACGAATGGAAAAATTGCAAAAAAGTTGAACTTGTTTTCATTAGTAAACTCTCAAGTACTTAGTGTTCATGTTTTATGCAATTGGTTTTAGTCATTAAATGAGCCATTTTCTAAAACGTGGTTACAAACGTAAACCAAACTACATAAGTACATACAATGACGATAACAATTAACTAGTGTGTCTAGTACAAAAACGAAAAGAAAAAATTAGCGACAAATACTACTTAAACATTTTAAAACACATTCAAACTTACTTTTATAAACTTAGAGCAATAAATACTAAAGAGAAGGAGAGTGTGTTTATGTGTGTTTTGTAGACATTTTTGCATGATATTGTTTGTACCTCAAAATACAACAACACATATTAATAAAGCTTTTTATTGAGCAGAAACTAGACGTTTATAACGTTTATTCGTTCATTTAGTTTTGTTTTTGTTTTTTTTAAAAACAATAGTTGTACTTATTTTAAAAACACTTTAGGTCACATAACGTTTTTGTGTTAAGCAAAAGGCCTTAGTGTATTTGTTTTAACAAAAATTCCAAATAATTAAAAAAATTGTTTCTCTTGAAAATAAAGGCCCCGGAAAATAATGAACTTACTTTTACGAATTATATTTATACCTAAAAGTAAATTTTTCTAATTGTTGCATATAGTCCTCTTGTCGGTGCAGCGTTGTTAAGCAAAAAACAGACAAACAAAACAAACCACTTAACTGTGTGCCATTAGAAAACTACATTTAAATGGTTTTATTGAAAACTATGGTCGGCTTGTTATTGAGCAATTAAAAAAGGTTTTCATATATTTAGATAGTAGATTAAAAACATGCTATAAGTAATTAAATAACTTATGAAAAATACATAATAGATAGTTTTAAATAATTTAAACATTTAATGGAAACTCTTATCAAGAAAAAGCTAACTAGAGTAAGACACATTCTTTAAAAATAGGTTGCTTTGGTTTTTGGGAAAAAAGGTGAAAAATAAAAACAATAAATTTTAACTAAAAATAATAACTGAAATATAAACAAACTCACTTCTTTTTCCAAAACGTTTTACACTTAAAGCTTTTTGTTTAGCACTTAGAAAATTCGTTTGCTTTAAAATAACATATAAACATATGTATATATGTAACAGCCAAATACAAATAGCTATTATTATTTTTTAAATTATAGCTTGAAACATAAGTTTTTCAATTTGAATTATACTAAGTTTAAAAGGTGAATTTAATTTATCATAAATAAATTAAGATACATTTGATTACAATATATATTTTTCCGATCTTATGACACAAATGATTGATGACAAAAATCTGTTGCTGTTTTATATACATTTTCCATTATTTGATTAAATGTTGATAGTTTATCAACAAGAATTTTCTTTTAAACTTTTGCATTTTCATGAGTCACCTTAAGATGTGGCACCACTCAGCAAACAGTAGTGATTCTAATAGAAGTTTCATATAAAAGCAAACATTTTGCAGATGGTGTCCTTGCAAGGAATAAAAAGTGAAAAAGGCAGATGAAAAAGGGAAAAAGGAGGACCGAAAAATGTATACAAAAATTATTTTCCTTTTTTAAAAATATTTCGAATTATTAATAAATTTTCGTTTATAAAATTTTGTTTGGAAAATTTTCTCTTTATAGAAAATTTTTGGTAAATTTTCCAAAAAAAATTCTATCTGTGGATTTGAAGAAAAATGTCTAGTTAGTTGAAAATAACGTTTCTTAAAATTGAAAAAATATTAGACATTTTTAAATTGTTATTAAATGTACAAAAAAAGTATGGACAAATTCGTTTTTAAATATTTTCTTTTATAAATTTTTATTTAAAAAAGTGGCTTAGAATAAATTTACGTAAATATCATACAAAATACGAATATATCCAGCTATGCAAAGATATCGTACAAATAAAAATCTGCATTCTTTTGAAAAGCAAATAATATTTTCTTTTAAGAAACAACACATAAGAAGAAATAGATTTTTGAATGATGGCAGTAGGAGACATAGGATAGAAATACCTTTTTTGTTTTAAAAACTGAGGGGGCAGTGCTATTACGCCATCTGATGGAGTTAAATTATTATTTTAGTCGGCAAATTTGTATGCTTAAAGGGTGAGCTCCAATTATTGCAAAAAAGATTTAATGTAAAACGTTACCAGAAACTAATATTTCTTATTGATAGCGGTTTCATTATATAGCCATAATTAATACATTATTGCATTTACATGCTTATCGGTCAAATAACCAACCGCTTAAGATGTAGTACCCTCAGAATCAAAACGCGAAAAAAATATGTGATTGGTTGTACTATATTATTGTTATAACTATACTTTTGTAAATAAGTATAAATAAAACATTCATAGTATTTTAATGTCAAGCACTTATCGCTTTTTAAAAATAAAATTAGTTTGTTATTAAATTCCTATTCCTTTTCTTAGTTGACTTCAAATTATTAATTTATAATGAAATGCTAGACAAAAATATATGGAAACTATTTCATTATTATCTTCTTTTAGCATGTGTTTTCTAAGCTTTTGTAAACCAAAATTATTTTCTATATTTTACAGAATCATTCTTAAGATATTAAGGTATAAAGTAGTTACATTTAAATATTAATGCAAAATGTCTTAGAAAAAATTGTCTGTTTCTTATACAAAAACCATAATTTCTATGTATTTATTGACAGACAGAAATAAATATAGAATTTTTTTAGTCTACTGCAAAAGATTTGGTAATTTTATGAACAAAAGCAAAGCAAAAATGAAACTATTTTTCAAACTATACAAAAATTGGCCTGTTGAAATGAAAATAATACATTAGTTATTTATATAAAACTAACAGTTTTGCCGCAGCTCTGGCTGCTAAACTCTCTCTCTTTCTCTTTCTCTGTTACACTTACCAAAATACAATTTAATAAAATGCAATAAAATGTCAATTAACCATTATTTGGTTTCTAGAAAACTTATATTTACCAAAAACTAAAAACATTTAAAATGTTTTTATACAAGACAACGTTAGAGAAAATAATTATTAAGGCAATTTGAATTGTTTTTGTAAAACCGTCAGGACAACTTTTGTCTGTATGTGTGAACACTTTTGCTTACTCATTTACAAACACCAACAGAAATACAACTCAGTTGATTGTATTTTTTATGTAGTGGTTCATTGTTTTAAATGAAAATTTGAATGAAAATGTTTTCATTCAAAATAAAAATGTATTTGATATTAATGAAGAACAGGTAAAAGTGCTTTATCAAGCTGTATAAACATTTGAACACCCTTCACCTACGTAAATATAAACTGAAATAGAAAACTGATAGAAATCTATGTAAAAATTGCTGATTTGAAAAAAGAAGGTAACAGAGTGAATATACTATATTAAACATCTAACTCCTCTAAAAATCGTATACCCAGCCATTAAGCTCTATGATTTTGTATCTTTCTATATCTTATAGTCCTAAGAACTTTTAGTCTGTCCGTCTGTCTAACAAACGGATATTGCCAAATTGACTCCTTTTTTAAGTATAGGTAGACATATAGACAAATATACCTATAACAGACTTATGAATACAAGAATTCAAAACCTATTAACTTCTCCTAATATACTTCTTATATCTTAGCTATTTTGTTGATGTTTAATACCAAATTGTTTGACATTTAATTAACTTTTCTTTGGTTTTGAAATAAAATTGTTCCTTTTCTTTTAAAATTTATTTAATTGAGAACTTAAAAGCTTACCTGTTCTTCGAGAAAACAAATTATGCCCTCCATTAGGTGTAGCAATGAAATCAAATCCACTTTATTAAAATCATTTTAATAACAATAAAATGTTTAAAAATAAATTCAACAGAAGCGGAAACATTAAATACACGCCAACTTATTCAGAGGCGTTTGCAAGTTAAACAGTTGAAAAATAAATATTAATTAATATTGCTCTCATTATCATAATGAAAATGTGATGGTAGTAGACATTAATTTTTGCCTTGTTTAACTCTGTTGATTATTGAACATTTTTAATGCTGGCGTAGTTGACATAAAGATTAAAAATATATTAGGGAGGCTCCTAATTGTTAAAAAAAAAATTTGGAATTTATTAATACTCTAGAAAAATTCATTCTTTTTTTCATATATTGTCTTATTAACCGCTTTCATTAATACCTTTATATTTGTTTATTTATATTTATTTGTTCCAACCTGGATAATTAGGAATCAATTTAAATATATTGTATTTGTACCAACCTACTGTTTTTTAATATCTACTAAGCCAGACGCTTTTTTTCGCATAAATAATCTTTTTTGTCTGACTGATTCTAAAATCACGATTCAAAATGTGAAATTTACAAAACAAAAAAAAAACAACATCTCGTCATTATTATTCTTAACAAATGAGTTTTTCATTAAAATTAGATAATATTGTTGATAATTATATTTACTTTTGAATTAATGGAAAATACACAGATTAAACAAATTGAAATTATTGAAGTTTATATATTCGATGCCAATATGTTTATAAAATACTTATTGAAAAATTTGAAAAAAATTATTGTAAATAGATAAACATTAAAAATTGCATAAATAAAAAAAAAAATTGTACAAAGTGGTATAATTTAAATTGATTGACAAAAAAAAGAGAACAGCAAACACACATACAGAACAATGTTATCATGTTAACTTTGCAATAGCTCAAAAATCCAAATTTACAATTTTCTAAGTTTGATAATTGCGAAAAGGATGGATTTCAGAAGGTGGATACTAGTTTGCCAACTAGTACAATAAAAATTATTATAGAGAATTATTATATCCTGCTAATTATAATTGTTTTACAGTTTAGTCCATATGTATAATCAAAATGTATTGTAATTTTTTTTTTTTGATGATTATTAAAAAATTACGTTCTTGAAAAGTTTGAGGTTTTATTAAAAATAGTTGTTACCATTTTAGTTTTGTTTTTTTGGAAAGAAATAATTTAATCTTTTCCGTAATCGAACCCAAAATTTTTAGGAGTTTTTCTATAGGTAGCAAACAATAATGTTCCAAAGACTTTCCTTTTTTAAAAAAATTAAACAACTGAGAATGGATCTATAATTGGACTTTAATTTAATTTTCATCATCTGTTTAACTTTTCAGTTTTAATGGAAAAAACATCCGAGAATTATAAATTATTTATTCATTAATTTTACATTTGTCCCACATTGCCTATCAAAGTTATGTTAACAGCTGATTTTTGAGTAAAAGTGAAACCAAGGTTACTGCTTAAGCGTTTAACTTTTTAACTTTACCAAATTTTTTTTATTATTGTTTTTTTTTCAGATATTTGTAACTAACTTTATATTTTAAAGACAGTGCAAATTTACATTATTGAAATATTAGTAAACATTTTAATTCTTACTTTTTTACTGAAAACTACGTTTTCATTCACATTTAATTTTAACACTTCTTTGAAAGTTTACTTGCGGCATCTTTCACTGATAGCTGTGTAAGGGCGGCTCTTTGTTTTATACTTGTTAGGATTACAAGGCTTCATGTTCATGTATTTAAAAATTTTATTTTGAATTCTCTTACAAGCTTAAAGACCATCGGAATTCTCCATAAAATCATTAGAAAAATTATTTTTATAACAATTGCTTAAGAACAATATTCAAATACAATAAAGCAAAATTTATTAAAATAAAATTGATTATAATGATATTACTTAAATACTTCCCCAAGCCACTAGAAACAAAAATATTTTGTTAATTTTTTCTTCTATTAAAATTTTATTCTAATATTTGAAGTCCTCTAAGTACGCAAATAAACACATTCGCGCAAAAAAATAAATATTAATTGTTTGTGTGTTATTTTATATAAACGTGGATATTAATTTTAAGAAAACCTTAAAAACCTGGTGTGGAGCTTCAAATAAAAATGTATTGAAAAAAAAAACTAATATATAATAGAAGAAACCACAAAAAGCAGCAAAAAGATTGCAAAATTTTTAAGAAGGTTGTTTCAAAGGAACAACAATGTTTTTTTTTAACAGAAAACAAATAAGAGATTGAGAAACAAAAATAAAGAAAAAATAAATGCCAGCAGTTTTGTTAAGCTTGTTTTATAAATTTATTTTTAATATGTTTTCACTATAATTTGTATGTATATACACACTGACATATGCCAGAGATTGCCACATTAAATAAAATTTAAATAACTTTTAACATAAATTAAGAAAGTGCATCTCAGACATATCTTTTTAATCAAAAAAAAAAAAAAATAATAATAAATGTATTACCTTCAATTCATTAGAGTTTTTTTAATTGTAATAGATTGCAAAAATATTTACCTGAAATTAGAGAGAGAAGTACGGAAACTATTAGTAAATACAAATATTTTATATTTTATATATTTTAAATATTTAAGTAAAAAATTATATAAATCTTATCTTAACTCTGAATTGATATATAAAAAAAATTCGTTAAAATTTCAGAAATAAATTTTAGATTTTTTTATTTATTTTCTCTTGTTACTCCTGCTAACCAAATTTGCTTTACAACTCTGTTATACAACATTTTATTGCGTAATGAGATACTGACCTGCTTTGCTATGTTTAAAATAAAGTTTTCTGTGAATTCTTAGAACTTATTTCATTATTTTGATGAAGTTTATTGTTTATGTCAGGTTTTAACGTTTGTATTTATCCTTTGTTTTTTAATGCTTTAATATTAAAGATTAAATATAAATGTTAAACTTTTTTTTTTTAATTTACAATACAAATTTTATTTAAAGTTCTCTTATACTATCTAAAGGAGTGGAAATTTAATTTAAGGCTTTTTTTACCATCATTACTCGATTGATGAGAAGCCAACTGTAATAACAACAGCGCGTTTTTTGCAGGGAAGTAAGTTTATGTTACTCATGAGATTATCATTTGTAGAGAGAAAATGAAATAAGTTGAAGCTAAGCACACTTAGCAACATTTTTTCAAAGAATGTTAGAATTTTTGTGCTAATGCGTGTAAAGAAAAACTAGCAATAAGGATTTTCTTATTGCAAAATTTGTATATAAACGTTTTTTTTTTAAATTTATAAAAAACTGTTAAATAAAATTACAATAACAAATTAAACCTGAGTGGGCAATCTGGCAGTTATTTTTAGAGAAGAACTAAATAGCATCTGGCTCTTACTTGTTTTCTACATCACACACGAGCATAAATTATAAATGGATGCATTTCTCTAATATCCCTGGAGGAAGCCTAGGGTCAAGTGTCTCCAAGTCACCACTTTTGTCGACTATTGTGTTGACTTTTTGATCTCCAAGTCTCACCACTTTTGTCAACTATTGTGGTGATATTGTCAACAAAGCGTCAAAACTTTTTATTTTACACGTAAAAAGTACCAAAAGTGTAGACTAAATTATTAGAATCTACTAGTGAATCACTGGTTTCAATGTCTACATATGGTCCCAAGTGAACTACCCAGTCAATAGTACCAATGTCAGTAGTGGATTATCAATGACACGCACATGTTAAATATCTACAGTAAATAGCATTGACTGGGGTATAATAAGTCACTAGTACTGGTGACTGTGTCAATAGTATGTCAGTATAGTTTCACTATTGACATTTCCTGCAGGGACTGTTTAAAAAGTATACCAAATCCATATTGAGTTCTTTATGAAAGGTGGGCGTAAATAGGATAAATGTACAATCGGTTTTAGATAATGTGTTAAAATTGGTCATGAAACCATCCTTGATTATTATAAAGTTTCAAAATTTTAGATAAATCCGGGGAAATCTCAGCGAAGTAAATTCTTTGTGATTTAAGTTTATAACTTTTTTTTTAAAGTTTCTGGTCAAACAAATTTCCGCAGGAACTGAAGAATAAAGGAGAAAGTTTAATAAAAAAAAATATATTTGAAATTTGGGACAATATTTTTCAATACAAAAACTCAAGTTTAATTATACTTAAACATTTTTTTGTCGTTACTTTCTACAATTTCAGTTTTATCGTTCATTTTAATGGTCAGACGATCAGACGTGTCCTTAATATTTAACAAACGGAATACGGCCCCACTTTTCCTTATATTTTTGTTCAAAGTTATAAAAATATAAAAGAAGAGCATTAATTTAAATCCATTAAATTAAATTTATGAAGTTTTTAGTTATGGACTTGTTTACTTGAATTGACTTAATTCTTAACAAAAAGTACAAAAGTTGTCAAAATATTATAATCATTGGCTTTGCAGGAAACAAACATGGAAAAGTTTTTATTTTACAACAGAGACATTTTAGAAATAGGGCATAAATAAAAGTTACAAATTATGTTCTTTGAAAAACAAATTATAACTATTCGTCTCTCAATTTACTAGGGTTTTCATACATCGTGCCAAGGTTTGTGTTGAGTTTTATGCTTTCCTTGAAACATTCATTAACTTAACTCAGGTATCTTATTATCATATAATGTCATTTATTTCAAATTTTTTTTATTTTTTCTCGAATAACACAAATTTTGGCCAAAGTTTAAATTGAAATTTCTACAAGGACATAAAAAAAGAAAGAAAGTAGTCTTTCATTGTTTGCCACATAAGTTAAGAATAACAATACCCAACTGAATTATTGGTCTTTCCGTTTTTTATTAGATTCAATTTAAAGTTTTTTGTGTTTACTTTTCCTTGGGTTTTTCTTTTTACCTATAAATATTTACTCTATAAACGAAAGTACTCGTACAAAGTAAATGACCTGAGCCACAAAAGCCTCAGAAAATTTAGCACAATGTTAAATAAGCATTTGAGATATATATTTTGTTCACTTCTTACTTTTTTTTTTTATTCTTAAATTTATTTTCCTTTTTTTTTTTGGTTATTTCGCTTAGACAAGCATTTATTTTCTATTGTAAAAAAAAACTTTTTTTTTTTGTTTGTTTGGTGCTCAACTACCTTCTACTTTTAGAGCCCTAAAAGCAAGTAAAATAAAACGTCAATCTAAGACTGTAGGCAAAGATACATACGTTTGTATGTTTGTATTTGAAAATTTATTTTTTCTTTAACAGGTAAGGAATGGAAAATTTAACGGCAAATAAGGCTCATAAATACACTAGAGGCAAGCAAAGACTTTAATCTAAGTACATGTTGCCGCCGCACATGGCTTTGTTTTCTTTTTTTTCAGTCTATATTTATGTTGAATTGAAACATTTGGTTGATTTTGCCATTTTATGATAGAAAAGCGAATTTTCCCTGCGATAGGCTTAAATTTTGTTCATTAATTTGACAGGCTGTCAGTAGAGGAAAATGTTATCAGTATAAAGAAAACTGTATCTTTATTTCAAAAATACATAAAGAATTTTTAAAATTATAAAATTCACAGAATGAAGAACTTTTACCTTTGGAAATATGCTTTTTTATCGTCTAAAATATGCTCACAATTTTTCTACTTCTATAAAGATATTTTTTTTCAACTTGAACTAAAATTACTATTAACATTGCTTTTTTCGTTATTTGTTTGTAACTTATATCAACAATTATATCTTAATTTTATTTTAACACAAAGTAAGAAACATATATAATTGCAAAATTAGTTTAAACAACAAATAATCGTTGCTAACCACAAAGTTTAGCAAAAGCCAATAAATTGCAAAAGAAAAATTTCAAAACAAAGAAATACCTTTATCGCAGGAAACGTATTATATATAAAATAGTAACAACTTTAAAAAGTAAAAGAAAACAGAGAAAAAAAAATATATTAAATATCTAAGAGAAAAGAAAAAAAAAAAGAAATAGATTAACTGTTCAGAAAATATTCGTTTAAAAATAACAAGTCAGTGTGTTGACAAATTTATTTCATCAATTTAAAAGTAAATTGCTTGGAGTTTTGTATTTCATTTTGCTCTTTTCCTTGCAACATTGAGCAAAATGTTGCTCAGTGATGTCAACACTTAGGGGGCAAAGTACGTAAAATTAATCAAAAACGCTAAATAAAAATTATGATAAAACCCATCAATCAGCAAAAGCATTTTACATTTTTACTTGATTTTTTTTTAAATTAAAATTATTACTGTTGGACTAAATCTACTATATAGTTTTGGATAAGATTTTTCTTTTAATTCGGGCAAATAATAAAATTTGTTTTATTAAGAAAAAACTACAATTTATCGTAACCAATAACGTGGACAGTGTTTATCTAGAACTATACTCATAGAAAATTTAATCTTCGCATTGATGACACCCTGTCATTAGAATTTTTACCTCAATGCTATGATGAATGTGAACACAATCTGTTGACTAACGTCATCCTAGAAGTTTGTCCCATTTTAAGTGTCAATTATTCTGTGAATGAAATGACATAAAGTCGACAAACACATAAGAATATAATAAATAGAATTGTAATTGTCATATTTTCATATTTTTTTATTGAACTTAT
>NDXZ01022400.1:0-11268 GCA_003055125.1 Paykullia maculata
TAACACATGTGTGTGTGTGAAGGGTATAAAAAATTTTTAAAGTTCTATCTATCCTGTTGCCTATAGACAACATTAGGTAGCTGTAGATAATTTTAAAAACATAAGTATATGAATTCAATTATTTCTTGTATGATAAGTTGCAAAAAAATGTTTTGATTGACTACAGTATAAATACATAAGTACATATTTGCTACATTTTGACCTTGGAAAGTTAGTTTGACACAGTCTACAACGTGCTTTTGACCCCTATCAACCTAGTGGCTTCTTTTAATTTTTATAGGTCCTATGACATAGATTATTTTACCTAACACTAAGGGCGATGAATATAAATTTAAAGATGACGGAACAGTTGGTGATGACAGAGCTATCCTCACCAGTGCTGATGGTAAAGGCAAAATCATAAACAAACGTTTATAAGCAATAATTTGCTCGTCGACACTATTATATTTATATCTTCTGTGATATTATATTTATATCTTCTGTGATATTTCGAACCCGCAGACTGTACTGGAATGGATCTCGTAAAACTAACATCCTTTATTGGGAACTGCGGTTGGTTCAACTTCCAAGACGGAACGACTGCTGCTATAACTTGCTAGCCGGACGACTTGAGCTCTGGCACTGTCCTTTGTCAAAATAATTATTTTTTTTTAGTTTCTAGCTTTGTTAAGCCTTTTGCACTTATTTATAATACAACATTTTCATATGTAAAATTTGACCATAATAGATTGAAAAATACTGAGTTCAAACCTACAACTTTTTTTCACTTTTTTTGTTTTATATCATTATTTTACCTGTTTAAGAAAAAAAAATTTTCTTTCCGCTCAAATATTCCTTTTTACAATATTAAAAAAAAAAAATTTTTTTAAACACCATTTTTTCAAAAATTTCTTAAACACGCGGACACTACAACAAACAGCTCTCCAATGAATACTTTAAAAGCTTTTTTTAAGGTAATTGTACCTACACAAACATTCTCTGCGCTGCTACTAAGTAAAAAATACCGTTATTAAATAAGAAAAGAATTTCGGTTATAAGTTATAAGCACAAGTGTACAATGTTAAATTTTGTTTTGCCTATATCTTCTTTGTTTAGGGGTTTTTTAAGGGAAGACCATATAAGTATATCTGAAAGGTTTAAAAATGTTTGAATAAAATTGCAGTCTTTTATGAGCGGAATAGACTAAATTCCAATAGAAATATTCTTGTGAATACATCTTATAGTTAATATAATGCTATATACTTTCTGGGCACGGTGTTGCTTCAATAATTAAAATTGTACGCGAATGGATCAGTACGCTTACAAGAAAATTCTGCTTAAAACAATGCTTCCATATGCAAAAGAGAACATGCCACTTAGATAAAATCGATATTTTTAATTGGCCCGCTAAATCACCGGATCCTAATCCTATAGAAAACCTATGAAATGATGTAGAGCATCACATTACTGCCGTTTAACCCAAAAATGTAAACGATTTATGAACAGAAATCCAAAAGGCTTGGTACGCAATATCAAGGAACGTTGTGTGGGACTAGTGGGACATTATGCCCAGGAGATGTGCAGCTGTTATTATGAATGAAGGTAATCCTACCAATGATTAAGTTTTAAGTTCAACAATGAAGAATTTCGCTTTTTTTTTCTTAATGGAAATAAATTTTTTTAATTTGTGCTAAATTACTGTCCAGTCATTTTATGGGGTTTATTATATTTTTAAATAAAATTAACGAATTTAAACGAAAAAAACTCACATAAAATAATATCTCGTATTCTGTGGACCGCGGGTGATATATAAGAATAAAGAAATTAGTAAAAAAATAAACATGTCAACTTTTTTTGGTTTGGAAAAAGTACATAAAGGCAATGTGCTAAAATCATGTCCATCACTGTACATACTTTATAAGGTTGCAAATGAGTTTTGTAAAACTAGTAAAATATATACAAATATACAAGTACATACCTATGTAAGTATATAAATAATGTCTTTTTTTATATATGTACACAAATATTCACCTCCATTTTTACCACCCACTACCACCACCACCACTACCACCCAGCCATTTTGTCCGTTTAACATACATATGTACATATATCGAACGGTGATCAAGTTTTAACACCTTTCAACTAATATTCTATTCGACTTAAATGTTTGGTCATAAATTTAAAATTTCGTTTAAAAAACAACTCAAACCTAAACACCTCTTTTAATGACAGCAACGCCACACAAACACTTCATGCATTAAATGATCGGGGTCGCTGGTGGATACGAAAGAGAATTCAAATTATTTACACATTACATACTAACAATTTATTGTTAATGAAATAAATAAAAAATTAATACCTACCATTCATTCGGGTCGATTAAACAAAAAGTAAAATGGAATCTAAAGAAAACAAGAACAAAAAAAATTTTTTGATGACAAAGAAAAGTTCGAGACAACAACACAATAACAACAAAATATATTTCAAACAAAAACAAAATAAAATTCTAACAAAAAAAAAAAAAGAAGAAAAAATGTCGCCGGACACGACGCATTAACGAAATACGATCATTTGACCAATTAGATTAAACCAATTTCCCTGCTGAGTGGAGCCAACAACAATAATAACATCTACACCTAACTAAACAATTTAGCAGCAGCAACAACAATACTCATGCGTATCAACATACATAAATACAAACATATGAATAAAAAATAACAAAAAAGGTAAATAAAAAACAGATCATCATTATTATTAAACCATTTGATTGAACCGACCGATGTCTACCCATGAGTAAAATATGTATCTCAGTCGTATGTTCTACGACTGATCACGTTCTCTTTACTCGTTCGTATGGTTTTTTTTTTTTGTATTTATAGAATAAAAGTTGATCGTATAAAATTAAATTTCATATGTGTGCAAAGCGGAATTATCGCCATTTTATTGATTTGATTGTGACGTAGTCAGTTTAATCATGTTATTATTTGTTTGACACTTAGATATGTACTAGAATAAGAAATGGGAGGTCTTAATACAAATATTTAAAGTTACCATTTAAAATGGTTATTGATTTCATCTTAGTCGAACAGGTTCACAATGCAAAGGTTTTGTCAAAGTAAGTAAAAAAATGGGCTCTATGCTTCTTTTGTAGGATTTTAAAGTAAATAAAAGTATAAATGCTTTCTTTTGCATCTTTAATACCCCTACCAATTACATACATACTTGATTTCTGCAAAACGAGAATACAAATATATCGACAGCCGTTTAGTCAGTTGTAATGTGTATGCTTTCCATTTGAACCCACATAAGGGCAATAATTAAGTTTGTTGTAAAACACCAACAGGCAGTCGGCGTTTTTCTTATAACTTAGACGTTAATAAACCAGTTTTGCTAATTTTTGTAAAGTAAAATTTATGTAAAAAAGTTATTTAAACCCATAGAAAATATTATTTCGTTCCAATTAGATACATATGTATGTATTTTCAAAATAATAACCCAGCAAAAACTTTGCAGGATGTTCCAATGTTAACGATATTCGTATTTCGTTGTCTCATTCGCAATTCAAATCTCAATTACGAGACAAATCGCATTGTCTTCCATATACATTTTTTGAAACGAATTACTTTACATTTAGTTATGAAGGTGATTCATTTTTGAAAAATAATAGTGTTTTGTCCAAGTTTAGGCTGTAGTTTGTCAGAATTGCCTGTTAGAGAAATTTATAACGAAAATAATTAATAGGAAAAACTGCAAAATTGATGGAGCAGACAAGATTGTGCTCGAGAGTCTGTTAGATCCACAGGAGAAACAAAATCAGCCAATACTATTAGCGTGCAGTTAGATATTTTTAAGAAACAGAGCCTACAAATTACAATTTATCCCATTTTAGCTGAGATGAAAGAAGCACCAGACTTTTCTTATAAAATTGAAAGTAGAGTTTATAATTCATTTAATTTGTTTTTTCCATGAGCTTAAAAGTTGTATAAACACTTTTAACATTAACATTGCTAAAATAAACAAGTAAGAGCGCTATATTTGGCTATGCCAAATCTTATATACCCTTCACTACGTGTATTTACTTTAAAAAAAATTTTATTTTGCCGATATCTCGAAAAAAAAATTTTTTTTTTATTTCTCAAAAGGTATGTCTAATTTCTGATCGTTTTATATCAATAACGCGTCCGTACAACATCGGAGTGCTGAGAAAACTTGATTTCAACAGACAGACGGACAGACGGACATGGCTAAATCGACTTCCCTATCTATAAGGATCCCGAATATATATACTTTGTAGGGTCGCAAATGAATATTGAAGAAATTACAAACGGAATGACAAACCTTATATACCCTTACCACACGTGTGTGTGTGAAGGATATAAAAACAGACCTTAAGCTTGAATAATTAGTTTGTGAAAATAATATCAAAAAAGTCAAAAATCTAAAATAATATATATAAAGATAAAATGTTAAAAATTAATAAAGAACGTGTCTAATTTTTGTATATTTTCATTGTATTTTTTACCATTCAGAACCCCTTTTTTGTAGACAAACTGCCATAAAAAATATAAATTATTTATTTGCAAATTGTTTTTAATTGCAAATAGCTACCGCATTAACGCATGTAGTAACAAACCGTAGTCGGTAGGCCATCTGCGAAAACCGAAAATATAAAATTTGCTAAAAGAATTTTTATATTGATTCCACCTGTAGAATTAATTAAAAATTTTCGGTTTTTATTAAATAAAGAAATAGAAAAGAATTTACAAAAATCCAAACTGAAGAGTAGTTAATTAAAGTTTGAACGTTGTTGTAATTCTTGTCTGGGAATAAAACATTAATGAATTAAAAAAGAAATTTCAATAAATAAATTTATTTTCTGGCTATCTATTTTATCCTTCTGCACTTTAAGGGCAAATTTTTTCGCAATTATCATTTTAAACTTTAAACAAGTTGGATAGGTTTTTTTATTTACTAACTTTTTATGTATGTAGTAAAAATTGTATTCTAAAACGAATGTATTATTAAACCTTTTTAAAAATTTTGTCTTTCCTCTATACGACTGCAGTATATCTAAACATATACATACATACATATGAATGTGAATGTGTCACATTATTTTCATTTCATTTAAACCAGTTTATAGTGTTTAAAATCTCTGTTAAAATTTTGTTTAATAACTTTGCTACAACCACAACGATTTAAGCGATATTCCATACCAAAATGTTTAAAAAACCAAAAAGAACTCCTTAAAATTTTATTTAATTTGTTTGGACATAATAATATTTTCTGCAGACAGACACAACTAAACCAATGCAGAACTTTGGAATGACAAAAAATTTACATACGTTTATCCTTTCAATACATTGCGGCTCTTTTGGATTAATATTTGTTTTTTTCCTTTAAAATTATAAATTAAATTCTATCATACCACCCTCGCGCATACAAACCATAAAAAAGAATGATCTGCTACTACCACAATTGCATAAATTTTAACTTGGCCAAAAATCATATTTAATATTATTTCTATTCTTTAACTAAATATATTGCATTTAAGTATGTATGTATGTATGTATGTATGTACTTGTATAACCTTAAAGTTAAACTGGCAGACAAACTGACAATCAGTAAAGTAAGTTCATTCGCTCGATTATTTAGATACATTTTATTGTTGTTTTTGTTGTTGTTGTTGTTGTTGCTGGGATTATTTTTTGTCATTTTTTTATTATTATTATTATTATGCATTTGTTATGTCGGCATGCTCAGAAGCTAAACAAAATACTGGTTAAAAGAACGAGTAGTTGGTAACATACAACAATAATAAAATAAACACAACATTTAAATAACGTTGGTTAACCACGACCATAATTAAACCTACACCACAATATAAAAACTATAAAATTTGTATATGTAAAGTGTTTTTATTGCGATACGTTTATAAACGTGTAGGTTATTTTAGGCATTGATGGTTATATGGTAGCTGGGACTAATAATAAACTAAACCTAAGCGAAATACAGTAAACACATTTCCGTTTGTATGAATCTTGTTTATGTTTCTTTTTAATTTTATTTTATTATTTATTTTAAACTTTACAGCCTAATGCCAGAGGACTTTTACCTGGGGCTAGATTAAATTATAGACCGGGAAGAATCAAAATCAAATTAGATCGTCCTTAACCCCAAAAACTTATGTGTAACTTATTTAATTACCATATACATTGCAACCTTTAGTGGCAGGGGTATGTGGACAGATAAGCGAAAGGAAGGACATACGAAACTTACTTATTTCCATCCAAACTCATTTTATCAAAACTTTCCACATATGGTGGTGTAGTGTACAAATAGAAAAACAACATGTTAAATAAATATATAGCACTGCCACTTAGATACATACAAACCTTTACGAGTTCGAACGTCCAGAGTCGAAGATACCGAACGAAATCTGTCCGTATGGGTAAATTAAATTGTATTCAATACATGAAATAAAGTAAAGGTTGCTTTTTCGAGCCGAATCTAGAAAACGATCCAGACAGACAGCCAAACAAACGAGCACATTGACGGACGGACAAAAAGACAGACAGACATCTTTAATGTATCGCAATTCCAAGAATTTAGGAAGAGGAACGTGAGAAACTTTGTTTTTGTTATTTTCATTTTGGTTTTTTTTTTAAAGACACACACACACTCATACACAAATATTTTTCTTTTTTCATTTTTATCTTGTTGTTGTTGTTTTAAAAATTTCATCTTTAGTTTAAAGATTTGGCTGGTTACTTTAGTCGGTTGACCAGTAATGCCAACCCATAATCTTTTATGGTGGTAGATATGAATTTAATAAAAGTTTGTGGTTTTCTGCCGATTACACTTTAGATAGATTAATGTACCAACCTTGCTTTTTGGGTATTCTGGACAAACCACTTAACTGTAATAAGCTTTAAGAAATTCGAAGTCTATCTTAACCTGTCTTTATGTGTTTAGAAGATAAATGAAATATTACAATAACCAATTATGCCCTCTATCCTTTATTGCAACCAGCAAATAAAAACTATAAACTGCATTGATAAATCATCGACAAAATAGGTTTTTATAGAATAAGCTAAAACGAAGAGTTTTATATAATTTAAAAAATGATTTACACGTCAACAAGGTAAATTTAAGCGTTTTCGCAATTGTGAAAGAGTAAAATTACTAAATTCACTGAATACCTTTAGTGTTTGTAACAAAATTAATTCATGTAGACCTTATGTTAAATACTTTTACCATTCTCACACCTGTTTTACTAATTGATAACTTAAGCGAGGTGCCAAATATAGGAAGAGTTTGCACCACTGATGACGACTATGAATTGCCAAGCCATGTAGCACAAACCCATATACCCTCTGTGCGTGTATCTGTATGGGTAAAATGGGTCTTGCAATTGACAACAAAAAGTATGCTTGTATGTGGGTATGTAAGTGAATTGAGAATAAATTTATTTACTCAATTACTAATCAGATTTTAAGAGCGAAAAAGCAGAAAAATTTGAAAGAATTATGTCATTAAAATTTCTACAGGATTCCTATAAATTTTCAAATACAACGCCAAAAAATATTTAGTAAAGGCCCTGACAGATTTGACATAATCGCACGACGTATAGAAATCGTATAGAGTTCTGTTCTACATGAGAAAATCGCAACAAAATGTGTGATTGGGTGCCACACTGTTATACAAAAAACTCATCGTTACAAATATTCTCGGTTCCAAATTTATTTTTACGTTTCTATGCAATAAAAATAAATGACTTGTAATTTTTTTGTACAGCTGATCGCAAAGAAACTACTATTTTATGAAAATTTCCAAAAGATTATCAAATCGGTCACACTTGTCAAAAAATCTGTCACACAAATGCACTTTTTGTTCACACTATCACACTTTCTAGACACACATAGAATATTTGACATATCGAACGACTAAATAAGATAGTCGGTCAGGGCTCTAAGTAGGTATACAAAATATACATACGTTGAAGATGTCATTATACCCTTCACCAGAGGTGACAAGGGTATATTTAAGTTTGTCATTCCGTTTGTAATTTCTACAATATTCATTTGCGACCCCATAAAGTATATGTATTCTGAATCCTTATAGATAGGGAAGTCGATTGAGCCATGTCCGTCTGTCTGTCCGTCCGTCTGTTGAAAGTTTTCTCAGCACTCTGATGTCGTACGGGTGCGTTAGTAGTACCAAACGACCAGAAATTCTCCTGAGATGTTTGCTATTGAAAACCAGTAAAATCGCTTAATAACTGACCGAGATATAAGCCAAAAAAGACGACTACCGTCTGTTGAAATCAATGTTTCTCAGCCCCCCGATGTTGTACGGACGCGTTATTGGTATTAAACAATCAGATATTAGACATGAATTTTGAAAAATAAAAAATTTTTTTTTTCGAGATATAAGAAAAAAAATGTTTTTGGCACAGCCAAATATAGCGCTCTTACTTGTTATATGTATATATATATATTTCCTTTAACTCCGTGTGGAGCGTAGGGCCATAACAAAAGATCTATAGTTATTTCTACCCTTGGATAGTCTTCTCAAATCATTCTAGGATTTGTTCATCTTGTTTAGTTCAGCATTGGTATTGCGTCGCCATAATGTTTTCGGTCGACCCTTTCTAAATCCTTGGGGGTTCCACCACAATGTTTTACGGCAAGTTTCCTTTATGTCCTTTCGGAGGGTATGGCCTATCCATCGCCATTTTCTTCTGTTCATTTCAAGGTCTATTGTTATTTCCTTTGGTGTGTCAAGTAATTGTTAGTTGGAAATCATCTAAGGCCATCAAATTTTCAAAATTCAACGTAAACACCGGTTTGTAAAGGTCTGAAGAAGCTTTCTGCTTAAGGCTGACGTTAACGCCCAAGATTCGCACCCATATAGCAGAACGGACTTAACATTTGAGCTGTATATTCTAATTTTGGTCCTGACTAAAATACAGTTTGAAGCCCAAATTTTCTGGAGTTGGGAGAAGGTTCCTCTGGCCTTGTTTATGCGGGAGGTAATATCCTCTGCTGTGCCACCGCTTGGCGTTATTATACTTCCTAGGTAACTAAATTGGTTTGTTTGTCTTATGGGATCATTATTTACGCTCAAGAACAAGACATTTTGCGATATTGTAAGAAGTTCTGTTTTCTTAACATTAAAGCGTAAACCATGTTTCATTAGGCATATATGTACATATACATATTTTTTTACCCTAATTAAATTCAAAGCAGATTAAATTAAATAATGCCATCCCTCTGTCCGTTTATTGAAGGCAAAAAAGAGTTTTAACAAAAAATCTAGGGAGTGAACTTTAACTAAAGTATTTAAGATTAGAAATATTTTTAAACGGGCTTAATCGGTCAAACAAAAAACGTTATGTATTATTATGCAAAAACAGGTCAGCTGCTTTTGGTTTATAAAATAAATTTTATATAAATATAAAATATTTATTAGATAAATTTTACTTGTGCAGAAAATGGAGATATATTGTATTTTTTGACACCAAACCTTTCTGTACTGTAAATATAAGTCATTGTGGTTCATAAATATAAAATTGTTATATAATTTAACCACCGCATTTGCAAAAAAATTCCTAAACCAAAACAAATACTTAAAAGAAACATCAAAATCGGTCCAAAAGTTTTTGTAAAATCAGATAAATAGGAACAGGGTACTTGAAAAGATTTTCACTGAACTATAAATATTTTTAATGAAAAAATAAACTTTTTTGATTAAAATATGATACATTACATATGATACATGAAACTTATTTCTTTACTTGTATTATTTTTATAAAACTATTGCCCACTGCTTGTTGCACGCTGTAAAAGGATCTATTTCAATTGAATCTACAGAATTGAAACTACTACCCCAAGATTAAAGTCCTTGCCAACTCTGCAATTAAGGTGTATTGTGCAAATGGTATTTTTGTTCTCTCTCTGTACATGTCCTCCTTTTTTTTTTTTCTTTTTTTGTTAATTTAAATTTTATTTGCCGCTCTTTAAATACAACGTCTGTGCGCATACGCACTGTGTAAATATATATTAAAATTTTAGCAAACTAAACACTATCCCATATAGAGTTGCATTCATACCTTCAACATTTTTAAGGAATTTCATATTGAAATGCATAAATGTCTACTTTTTTTCTGATTGCAGGTATGTTTTCTTTATTTTTTAGTGAAAATTAGGAAGCTTTAAGCAACGTTGAGTTGTGGTGGGACGACCAAACGACCGATAGTGGCGTAAATGCAGACAAACTATAAAATGCGGTGCTTTAAATGTTATCAGACAGAAGAATGAGACAGACGGACACAAAATAAAAAACGCAGACAATTGCAAAGTATAATAAGGTTTTCTAAAAACAGGTGTTATTTTTGAGTTTAAGTTTTGTAAAATATTACGATATAAGTATGTATGTAACAAGAAATCGTTTTGATTATTTTTTAAACTATTTGTTGGTTTGTTATACATATCTTCCGAAATTTTGCAAAATCCCAAGACAAAGGGAATATAAACTGTTTTATCTCTAAACACACATTTTTGCTTAATTGAAAAATAAAATATGTTTTATTATACGCATAATACCGTAGACAGACGACAGCGTTAATTTGCATTAAAAGTTCAGTAATGTGAATTAAAATTTTACCCTGACAGACGACAATTTTTGAATATTTTGAATTTTTGTTGGTGAAAAAGCACTATTTATTTGAAAGAAAGCTGAAATTGCTTTTGCTGAAACTGCTTCATAATGTAAAAATTGTAAATGCACTAGCAACCCAAGAATGATAGAAATACAAGATTGCGCCTTCCCGTTGTCAAAAAGTTACTCTCTCTGCGCATCACGTCATACAAGTCACTCTCTCAATAAAAACAAAAGCAAAATGTTAACAAATAGTGTGTTTTGTATGAGGTAAAGAAAATAAAAGTGGAAATTACTAAAAAAAAACCTTTTGTAATGAAATTTACATGAAATTTTTTAATTTATTCGTTTATAAGCATTTTGTTTTAAAAGTTATTTACAAAGAATTCCGGTGTTAGAAGTAACGCATATGATAAATAACCGTTTTAAAGCCAATTTTATAAATAAAATCATCTAGTGTTTATATATATTTGTTTAAGAAATATTTTTTAAATTAAACCTCTTTATTATATAAATTTTTCAAATTATTAATTTATTTTTTTTTATTAATTTTGCGTTTTCTTTGCTTGGAAAATTCAGAGAAAATTCATTATTTAGGTCTCTTATTAAAAAATACATCCGAGCTCT